>OVBX01001236.1:0-27743 GCA_900406325.1 Erucastrum elatum | reverse complement strand
TGATATAGAAAAAACGAAATACATTTTCAAATGGTAACGCTCACTCATAATTCATTTTGGGAAATTAACGCCAACGGTTGTATATGTCTTTTTCTAAGATTTATAGCACTAACCTAGCTCAAATGGTGCTCTAACCCACAAAAATTGTCTCACATGAACTTCCAAAATAAAAGAAAAATAACTAAAAGCAAAACAATTTTCCAAATAGAAATTCATCAGCTCTGATGGCTCTTTTCCCTACGGCTGACATCCCTTTTCCTAGGTTCTATTCCACTTGACACCATATTTGTTTTAGCAGAAAAAAAAACAATTTTCCTGCAAATCGATGAAATAACATGTGTACAAAACAATAATACATGATTATTAAGTCTTAAAACCCTAATTTTTTGGGTTGATATTTCTTAAAAGTTTGTCAATTCTTGCTAGTTTAGACATGGGGTTCATCATTGGTTTTCTGTGAAAAACAAATGGGATTAGTGTCCGGTTTGAAGTTCAACTGGTTGAACCGGTTACATGTTCTCATAAGGAAAAAGTTGATAGGTTGACATCCTTTTTAAATTTATTCATACCGCAGCCTCTTAAAAAGAACTGATCATGAATTGCTTTTCTTTATTGTAATCTTTTATATCGCAAATTTTCATATATAACTGGCAATTTTCACTTGCATTCGTATCCATTTAACACTCATATACGCACGTAAGATATTTCTCAGGGTTGTAATCAAATTAGCACATATTATAGCTCTAATCTATTAACTATAAACTAAAACAAAAAGAAGTTACCGGCAGTGGCAGAACTGTAAGTTGTGTAGCCTCCTTTGACACTACGACCTCCGGTGATAATGGTGTATCTCATCCCGTCTCCGACCAACATTATGTTATCGTTATTGAGACGTACGTTTATGTTTTCTTGATATATCCCTCTCTTCACGTATATCACATACCTCCCTGACGTAACTTTTCTCCGTCCTGCCAGGTCAATAGCTGCTTGCACCGTCTTGAAGTGTCCCGATCCGTCCTTGGCCACCACGACGTTGGCTGGGACGGTACGTGCCGATTGCAATTTCAGAAGTCTCCTCTCTTTACGGGAAACCCATGTTGGAAAAACATTTGCATCATCAGCGGTGGTGGTATCGTTGTTTCCCGTGGTCAAGAGGGCTCCGTTGACGGCTAAGCAGTTGCTTATTAGGTGGGAGATCTTGGTGTTTGAAACGATTGGCGTTGTGAAATCTGAGACGTTAAGATCGGAGGAGCCGCGTCGGCAAGTCTCTGTGTTTGTAAGCGCGGTGCTCAGCCACGTTTGAGCGTCAACGTCGGTGCACGGTTCTCCGGCGGCTTTTGGAGGCAAGCCTTGCAGCGTCCTGTTTAGCTGCAGGACAGTGTCTCCATATAGGGCAATGCAGTCAGTCAAAATGGCTTGTTTCAGGCAGTCAGTACAGTTCAGACCAGACAGCTTCAGCTTGTCCAGAGCTGATATGGCCCGATCCATGGCGGCTTCCACCAGCATTACTCGGAACTCGGATAGATGTGTTGGTAGGCGAAAATCGTTGTGGCGTTGGAAGTAGTGATTGCATGGATCTGGGTATGGAGTTCGGTCGCACCACGTATCAATGCCGGTGGTGAAATTACCGTCGGCTGTGATGGTGAGAGGATGGAGACAGAGTACTAATAGCAATTGTAAGTGTAAAGATAGAATAGAGATTTTATGAACCATCGTATTCACGTTCCTTGTTTCGCTAAACAATGTGGGTTTTGATGTGAAAGAGTAGAACTAAATGTAATTCAAAGTAAGATGATAGAGACAAGAAATAATAGGAACATGACTCTAATCTATCTTAAATCTATAGTTATATAATGTGGTGGTATTAACATTAATTAATATCGTGACTTGTGAGGTCATGAGTGAGATATACCTTCGATCGCATCTGTAGTGTGTAGCTCGATGGCTCCGTTTCTTATTACGTGAACGATTGCATTACTATTTGTATGTTTAATATTATAGAGAGACGTTGACCAAAAAAAATATTATAGAGATTGTTTTTGGAAAAAGTATAAAGACATTGTCCTAGCGTTATAAGACGACTTACCTAAGGCAAAATATTAATTTGGATAAATTAAAGTCCACGAGAAAGTTCTGAGTTAAACTTGTAGATTGGCCAATTTGCCCAAATTATGTTCTCGTCTGATAGCTGGTCATGGAGAAAGAAGATCCATGCAAACCTTTTTTGCCCAGTCAATTAAGCGTCTCCAGACTAATATTCTTAGTTGACCATGTAGAGGATGGAGATCGGTTAATAACTTCTAGTGATCTTAAGAGTACATCGCTCTAGTCTCTCAACCATAATATGGTTGTTATCATTCTATACACAAAAGGTCTCTCAACCTTTTATTTGAAGTCATTAAATACTACTGTTATCATTCTTCTACACAAAACGTGATTGGAAGTTCCACTAAAAACCCGGTGGAGGTCAATGGTCATGCTTCTGGATTCGAACTATCTGGAGGATAACTGCCTTTTCCATGTCATCAAATGCGGTACTGGGTGTTGGGTCTTGCCCTCAGTCCAGATATAGCTCTCCCGGATGAAGTGGACCGCTGCTTGACCGGACCCAAAGAAATGATCCGCGTAAGTGGAGAACCCCCGAATTATCAAAAAAAAAAAAGATTCCACTAAAAAGAAAAGAACAAAGTTTTACACAAAACTTATCAATGAAATGAAACATAAGCTTTAACCAGATGATCAAAATTTGGATAGAAGTGTATAGAATGGATCATTCCATTTGATTCCATAAAAATACATCAGTTACAATGAAAGATCATTCATAAATCGTTCCTAATATTATTTTTTTTGAGAAAAGAAATAGAATAATACCTTTATAAAAACATCTACACATGTAAACTTTAAGGAATAAATGGAATGAAGGGAATGCTTAATTTTGTTTTTGGTTTAGTTACTAAATATTTTTTTTATTCCATTCTTTTACATTCCATTTAGTTTCGTTCTTTTTATTCATGATATATTTTTACGTCCATAATGTTTTTTCCCTAGTTTCTATTTATAAAGAAAGAAACAGACACTTAATTTTGTTAGAGTAGTAACACTCATTTTAATTTTTCTCTTTCTTATTTTTCACCATCTCTATTTTCTCTAATTTTCACAATTTTGTGTTTTACTTTTAACAATACTAATCAAAACCCATAAAGTCTAAAAGGAGCTTAACTGCTCATATAATTTTGCCGCTCATTAAAAAAAAATTGCTGCTACCCTGATGTGAATTTTGCACTTCACATGCAAACTTTGTCTAAGATATCACCAAAAAAAATGGTAAATCATTAACGTCTTAACCACTCGACCACATACACTAGTTTAGTGGTTTCTACTGATTAACATTATCCTCGGTAAAAAAAAACATTTCTACTGATTAACATTATCCTCGGTAAAAAAACATTATCTTTATCTGGAATATCACAGACTGATTTTGATGGTTTTTAACCCCCACACCTCCCACATATTATTAAATTGACTCGATGTGGTAACATGGATCCACTGTACCAAATTTAAATGCAGTTGACTGAGTATATTAATTTGCCCTTCGTAACCCAAATGATTTAAGAGAGATTTTTCAAAAATAACTTAAGAATTGAAGTCAAATGCAAAACTAACCATCTTTTTGTAGACAATATTTTTTCATAATTTTCTATATAATTCTTAGGTTGCCCTAATATTTAAAAATGCCATTATAATTTTTTTTTGAAAATGATGAAAAACCATAAAAACCCAGAACATTTTTTTTGATTTACAACAATATCATTATCATCAAATTTTTCAACCACCATAAACAACTATTTTTCGCTCTTTAAATTCAAGCATTTAATTTTCATATATTTTTTTCTCATTTTATGCAAACAATACTTTATTTCCTCTCTTCTTACATCTAAAAATCTTCTTTCATAAAATAAACACAAGTTTTTATATTTTCATGATTCTTCACAAAGAATGGTCAAAAAGCTTTTTTTTTTGCTATATTAGATTTTTGGATGATTGAAAAAATGGAAATGAGCTTACACTGGAAAAATGTAACTATTTGCATAGTTTTGTTATTTATCCAGATCTATGTCTTGCTAGTAAATTGTTTTGTATGTCTATACTTATATGTAGACATATTATGCAATCTTCTTGTTAACGGATATACTAATTTTGCAATTGATGGATGATCATCAGTTTAAATGGATACTATGGTATATTTGGAAAGCGAAGAACAATAAAGTTTTTAGCAAACTGGATGTAAATCCTTTGGAAACTCTTAAATTTGCGGATGCATAATCAACACTTTGGACTATGGCACAAACAGTAAGCAGAGATAGGGCTGCAACAAACAATATTGATCGAGAATCTACCGACAATTTCGTGACAATGGTGCTTCACATATGGGTCTTGAAAAGAAAAAGAGTTTTTTCTCCGACCAAGGTTGGTATAATACATTAAAAAGTTTGAGGATCTGATGAGGACAAGGAATGTCAGGTCTTGTATTTCTCATCTTCATGCAGAGGTGGAAGTGTTACTTTGGGCTATGGAGTGTATGAACTAGGTAGCATGGAAGCTTCATCGGACGTCCACTTTCCGTTTCAGAATCGGAACCTCGTGGAAGCTTTCGGAATCTCGCTTCCAAGACGTTTTCAAAATATTCTCTTTAAAACCCTGTTGGAAGCTTACGATTCCATTTTGGAATCACGCTTCCAATTTTTAAGCACAATTGTATAAATCAATAAAAATATAAATTTATAGTTTAAATTTATATAAAATCCAAAATTTAATAATAGAGAATATAAATATACAATTATTAAATATAATACTATAAAGTATCTTTATATATTAAGGTTTTTATTAAAGATATAGCATATATTCAAATATATTTTGTCAATTATTTATGAAGTACTAAAAATATTTAATATAATAATTTATTTAAACTTGTTTTATGTGTATTTTCATTGTTTTAATATGAAATCATTTCAAATTTTTTATAAATGAATAAATGATTTATTTTAAAGTTAATCATTTAACATTTAGCTCTAGATCCTATAAAAATTATATATATATATATATATATTTTATTTATCTGTGGATATACGTTTCCAACACGTATCCGCTTCCTATTTTTTTGAAAAATCTCGTTTCTGCGCTTCCATTCACTTCCGCTTCCACGTATCCGCTTCCTTTTCTATATAACATAGTGTATGAGGGACTTACGTCAGTTTCAGGTTACGTTTGCAACATATTGTTCTCAATTGATGAAGATTGTTCATAACAAGAAGAATGTCCAGCTTTTGCAAGTTATCTAGAAGATATCAAGACCCTAAAAAGAAGCTTCTTTAGCTCAAAGGTTCATGTACAACAGACGCAAAACTTAAATGCATACGTCTAGTAAAAAGTGTCAGAAAACAACCATCTTTCATCGGTCATATGGCTGCAGATCTTTCAGTTTGGTTTTCAAAATCAATTTGAATTTGTTTTAAGTTGATGACAAAAAAATATATACCTAAAATTATATTTTAAATAAATATATTTTTGTGACAAATGCTTTTTCTAGTTTTGTTTCATATACTTTTTAACATATAATGGAATAGTAGCATGTTTTTTTCTAATTTTGTTTATTTTCGACATATTTATATTACATACCTAATTATATTAGAGTCAGTGTTCTAAAATACGGCGTATCAGTCCGTATATACAGCGTATATACTCTATACGGTAGTGCATTGTACTGTTTTTTGGTATATGGTAAAATAATACAGTTATGGTTATATGGCGTTTATACATCGTTTATATGCCGTATAAAACGGCGTTTATACAATGTTTATACAACGTTTAATTTATTTTCTGCTAAATTTTAACGTATTTTTTTCTAATTATAGTTTTAATTCTTTTGACTTCATTTGTACCAGTTAATTTATGTTTTACTTTAAATATTCCATAAATAAATATAATGAATAATCTATTTAATTACGCTTGATATACTATGTAGTTATTATATCATTACTTTATTTATTATTATGATATTTATTTGAAATATGTCTACCGTATACTCCGTATATACATCTGTATATACATCCAGGCGCTATACAGTAATCCACCGTCCGGCTAGCGTATAGCATATTTTAAAACACTGATTAGAGGTATATATTATGTTAATGAGAAACTATTTTTTATATAATAAAAGAATAGAAAGAAACTAGACATGTGATATGCACACATTCTCACGCAATCACCATATATCGTACGTATCCTCCTCATACGAAAAATCTTTGTATTAGTTTGCGATAACAGGGTCCATTAGCTGGAAACTGTATGAACGTCAAGAACCACATGGGACTGGAAACTGTGGGTGTAGATTGGATCTGTGACACCGAACACAGAAACTGTCGTTGACTTCTGAGCAGCACGATTCTTGGAAAATAAAATAAATGATAAGCACTTAATTGTGCTTTATCCATATTTACCCCGCAAAGTCCGCTTATCATTTCACACAATAGTTTAAAAAATCATTTCACTCAGTTGTGATTTGTAGGAGAAATTATTTCTTTTTTGCAAACGAGAAAGTGTTTAAAATACATAACTGGATATCAATATTAAAAATATACTCAATAAAAAATACTTTAATATTTGGATTATTTAGAGTACGTTTAGTATTTAAGGATATGGTTGAGTTTATAAAATATTATAAATAATTTTTAAACATTTATAAATAATATCTTTTTTGATTAACCTGGGGGTATCTCAGATCCATGGAGAGGTCCAGACTAATCTCCAAAGGGAGGTGCAGCCCACAGATAGATCTTTTCTCCGGGTATTCAAATGAGCCCTAAAGCATATGCCCATATCCGTGTTATGTGATCAGAATAATTATAACTTAGTTTTGCGTAACAGGTGGATAGAACCTGAAACATTTATAAATAATTTTTAAACATTTATAAATAATTCATGCGAGTTAATTTGTAAAACACTTAGTTTTCCATAACAAATTCAAGGTATTATAAAAATGATTAAATGTAAAATTAAAAGGTGATATCAATTTTGAGATAAAGTTAGAATCTTCCATTTTTAAACTTTATCAAAAAGTCATAAGTTATGAAAAAATGAAAATTAGAACTTAAAACAAAAAATAAATAACTTATAAAAATAATTTTATGAAACCACTCTTCTTGATCCAAGATACATTTTTGAATCTTACGCATGTATGATCTGGTGCACTTGATAATCTTTTATGGATATCTTTCACATTGTTTTGCTTTCATCAATCTGATAGTTTTTAATGTCTATCATGCATGATAATGTAACCTCGAAGACTCCGATTTTTTTTCTTTCATTTTTGTTTCTTTTCTTGAGCAATTTATTGATACAGTAAACTCTTGGTAGTTTGTGCATTCACTCATGCAAAATTTGTACCCCTCAAAATTGAAGGCACACAAAACATTTCTTTTACACAACGTTCTCAAGTTCCAAACATAATCTAAATTGTATACATCTTAAACCAGTATATTCATCACTTGCTGCACAACTTGCCTCAACAATCAAAATTGCATACTCAAATGGCATTTCTTAAAGTGACAAATAGATTAAAAATCTAGAGTTTTAGTAAACAGGTCTGTCAATTGTGAATCAGTAATAACATGCTCGATGACTGCCTATTTATCTTCAAGAAATTCCCTAATGAAGTGGTGTTTGATGTCTATGTGTTTTGTCCTTGACTGTTGGACTGGATTCCTTGAAATGACAATATCACTTTTGCTGTTACAATGTACAAAAAAAGATCCAAAGTGCATTCCATAGTCAGCTGATACCTGCTTCATCCAGAAAGTTTGTACAACATCTACCCATTGCTATGTGTTCCATTTACACATGTATTTCATCAGTGTTAAGAAACACATTCATTGTTGCTTTGTATAACATGTATTTCAATGAGAAATATCTCATGAATTTCTCCACTAGTTTATTTTTCTTGTATTTCTTCTAAGAGTAAGAGCTTCTTTCACCAATAAGCTGAGCTTATAGAATTTAAATCACCAATCTATTCATGCTCTTCCGTTCTTAGTTCTTCAAATCTGGTGGCTAGCATGTCCTTCCTAGAGTTTTGATCCTTCAGTGTTTTTTTCAAAATGTATCCAAAATATATCTCATGCATCTTTTGCTACCTCACATCTTTGAACAATATCAAACTGCTTCCTCTCTACACTAAAGTGAATATCATATCAGTGAAACCTCTTCCATTATACTTTGCCATTTTGGTTTCATCCTCTCCTCAGAGCTCTTTTGATTTTGCCACATGTTTTCTTTTCTGATCCTTAACTATTGTCGACTCTACCACTTTCCATGCAAGTGGATCAATACCCTTGATTGTACCCTTTATCTGAGCTTTCAGAGACACATAGTTCTCAGTCTCGAAAATTACTTTTGACCTCGATACCATCTACTGATAGGTCTCCAGATTTCCCACATGGTTTTTAAATATTTATAAAACACAAGTACCTACATGATCTGACACCAATTGTAAATGTAGAAGTTATCTATTATATGAACTAGATCACACTTATAACACACGAGAAACTATTTCTAAGAAATACACCTAGATTAATCTTTTAATATGCACTTACAAGTTTTGCTTAAAAGAAATTCTTCAACAATCTCAAGACACCCATTAACTCGTTGAACTAGTATCTCGTGTTCAAATACTTGCGCGAAGTCTCTTGAACCACTCACACTCCTAATCCTTTAGTGTTTTGCTTCACCTTACAAAACTTGCAAAACTCTCTTGGCTAAAATATTCCGCAGTGTGTTGACCAACGTATGTTGACCAACATATTCACTGTCTAGCACCTCTGTATACTTAGAGATAACTCTACATCTAAAAACCTACAAATATTGATGTAAGCACAGGAGGAAGTGCGTGTTATGAGGAGAAAAAGTGATGTCATTTAAGTCATGAGGATTGGTGTGTTACGCACCGTTGCGTTATAGATGGGAAACGATGACATGGCAAGTGGGCGTTGTTTCCAGAAGATAACTCTGAAAGATTTGGACATATCTGAAGATCTAGGAGAATAGAATATCAGATTGGTATTTAACCTAATTACATTGGTAGATCTAGGTTAAGCGTTAAGTGTTAAGAAAAGCTTGAGCAAGAGACGTGTTCTTGTCAAGCAAAGCAGAGTCGAGTTCAGCTTGTTAAAGCTCAAGCTCGAGTGTTAGGAGATTAGAAATTGGTCCGTCTCTAGTCGTCTGTGACTAAGAGTAATTCAGATTAAACGGATCTAGGTGATTGTTTAAGTGATTTCTAATATACAAGGAAGTATTTCTTGGATTGTGTTTTGTGTTCCTTTCTTAAGGGTGTCTCTGAATTTACATTTGGTATCAGAGCAGGAAACCTCTGTGGTATCAATTACTACTAACATGTTGAGGTTCTGCGGTCATTCATGGACACCATGAAGGAACTAGTAACGTTGCAGAAACCGATCATGCTTGACGGTAGCAACTTTGGTCACTGGAAAGCAAGGATGAGACATGTCATCAGAGGTATTGATGAGGATGCTTGGACTGTAGTCGAGAATGGGTGGTCACCACCTACAGTCATACTGGAGGATAAAAATGAAGGACCAAAATCTAAGGATCAGTGGACTGATGCAGATAAAGCAACCTCTAAGTATAACTCTAAAGCATTAACAGTGATATTCTCGGCAGTTGATTTGGAACAATTCAAGATCATTCAAGCGTGTGAGTCCGCTAAAGCTGCTTGGGATACTTTGATCAATCACTTTGAGGGAAATACAAGTGTGTGTCGCACCCGGATTAATCATTTGACGTCCAAGTTTGAAAATCTACGTATGGGAGATGATGAGCCCATTGATGGATTTATCTCAAAGATCAGTGAGCTTGCCAATGAATCATCTGTATTGGGTAAGAAGTTTGAGGAGAAGGAATCTGTATTGGGTAAGAAGTTTGAGGAGAAGGATCTTGTGAAGAAACTTCTAAGATGTCTGCCACCACAATTTGAGGCATACAAGGCCGTACTAAACATTGCTGTTGATACTGATGAGATGAGATTTGATCAACTATCTGGTATTTTGAAAGTTCATGATCTTGAGAAAACTGATCGACAGGCCAACTCTCAGAAAAATATAGCTTTCATCACTGACTTCAAGGAAGACGACAGGATGTCGAAAATAGAAGAGAATCTCAGTATGATGACCAGAAACTTCAACAAGTTTGTCAAACGAGTTGAAAAAGGTGGAAACATATTGAATGGAAGGTTTTAAAGGAATGATCCAGATCGTGGAAATTCTCAGAGTTCAAGACAAGATTCAACAAGAAAGAAGAAAGAACTGCAGTGTCACGAGTGTGAGGGATATGGACATTTTCGGAATGAATGTCCACTTGCTAAGAGGAAAAAACTTAAGTGCATTGAATGCAAAGGGCATGGACATAATCAAAGTGAATGTCCGAACACTCTGAAGAAAGACAAGTCTTTATTAAGCTTTAGTGATATAGAATCAGATAGTGATAGTGAAAATGACGAACTGCACTTAAACTTTATGGAATTGATTGGAGCTGAGGATGCAGCGGATTCACCTGTGAAGACAGTAAACAACAAGGATGACGAAGAACATGATGATCTCAATCATGACCTTGAGACCAAGTAAAAGGAGCTGTTCAACCAGTTTACTGCACTCAGTCATGAGAATCTGCAACTACTCAAAGATCGAGCTATGCTGAAAGCTCAAGTCAACATACTGGAACTTGAGAAACCAGAAAATCTGATGACTGAACCATCTCTTCTCACAAATACGAATCAGGAAATTCTTGCTCTAAAGAGAGCAATGACGGAGCAAGAGAGAGTTCACAAGGATTTTGAGCTTAAGTTCAAACAGTTAGAAGAATTGTTCGTACAAGAGAGAGATAAGTGTAAGCTTCTTGAGAATCAGTTAACCGACAACCATAAGAAGATAAGGATGCTGTCAACTGGAACCAAGACACTGGATCATATTCTCTCTGTAGGACAGTCTCCCAGCAATAATCGAGTTTTGGGTTTTCAAGGCTCAGCATCTAAGTCTTCTGATATTGTACCAAAGGTTGTGTTTGTGAAGGAAGCTCCGAAAGAAAGTGGAAGTCAAGCTACTCAAACCTCTCAATCAAAGGTTCAAATTGTAGGAAAGGAGAAAACAAACATGGTACAATTGAGAAGGAGAAGGAACGGATGCCACTTCTATGGGAAACAAGGTCATCATGTGAGGTTCTGTTTCTTTCGTAGACATCAATATGAGAGAGCTTGGAGACTGAACTTATGTTATATTGAACCAACCATGTCGGGACATGTCTGGATAGCAAAGCGAGACCTCTATCCAAACTATCGAGAAAGAGTTCAGACGAAGTCACACACTGAAAAACATGAGTCACACATAGAACCGAGTATGGACTTAGTGTGCAATCTTGCTGGCATTCAGAAAGTAACGAATTGGGTAAGCAATGTGGCGTACACCAGTGCTGAAGGCACTACTCAATCCACCTCCCCATGGTATTTTGACAGTGGTTGCTCAAGGCACATGACTGGCACCTATGAAGACCTAGAGAAGCTACAGCCTATAAAAGGAGGAAATGTCACTTTTGGTGATGGTGGCTATGGTAAGATACGAGGAGTAGGAGTAACTGATCGGCCTGACTTGCCACATCTCATAAATGTGTATTATGTGGACGGTCTTAAGGCTAATCTCATCAGTGTAAGTAAACTGTGTGATGAAGGTCTTGAGGTTATCTTTAACAGTAAGAAGTGTCGAGCAGTGGACTCAGGTGGAACTGTGATTTTGAAGGGAATTTGCTCTGGAAACAACTGCTATATGTGGAAGCCTGAACAGTTGTGCTCGTCAGCTATGAGTTCATAGCTTGATCTATGGCATAAGAAGCTTGGACACATGAACACGAATGGTTTGACCAAACTGGTTAGTGCTGAGGTTGTCAGAGGAGTGCATGATCTAGAAGCCAAAACGGATACAGTCTGTGGAACCTGTTGTCAAGGAAAACAGGTTAAGATTCAACACAAACAAATATCTGAGATCCGATCCAAGCAAATGTTGGAGCTCGTACACATGGATCATATGGGTCCTATAACATCAGATAGTATCAGTGGTAAAAAATATATACTAGTTATGGTAGATGACTTCTCAAGATACACCTGGGTTGATTTTCTGAGAAACAAGTCAGACGCAATTGACAGCTTCCGGATTCTAGCTTTACAACTCAAACAAGAGAAAGGAGGGATCATTCAAATCAAGAGTGATCATGGAGGTGAGTTTCAAAATGAACAGTTTGATAAGTTCTGTCAGAGTCAAGGAATCCGACATCAATATGATGCTCCTAGGACTCTACAACAGAATGGGATTGTTGAGAGGAAGAATCGAACCTTGCAAGAAATGGCAAGAGCAATGCTGTGTGAAAACAATGTTCCTTCAGGATTTTGGGCAAAAGCAATTAGTACAGCTTGCTATGTCATTAATCGAGTATATGTCAAACTAAAGACCAAAACCACACCCTATGAAATACTAAAAGGTAAGACGCCAAATCTCAGTCATATGCATGTGTTTGGGTGTTTATGCTACATCTTGAATGACAAAGATCATCTTGGTAAGTTTGATGTTCGAAGTGATGTTGGAATGTTTCTTGGGTATTCAACTAACAGCTCAGCTCACAGAGTCTACAATCAGCGTACAAAGTACATTGGAGACAGAGTGAACGTGGTGTTTGATGACAGTGTTGGTTTCTATCAGGCCAGTGTGACACAGACCAATGAATATGCCACACATGACAAACCTGCTACTTCCGAGACAGAAGTCAAAGAGGAGATGGAAGAAGAGAGTGAGTCTGGAGAAGTGCTGGTAAACCTTAAAAACGGAAAAGTTCATATGAATCACTCCTCAGGAGATGTGATTGGAGGGGTGTTCGATTATAGGGTTACAAGGAAGAAACAAATCAATTTCAAAAGCATGGTAAAACTTGCCTGCTTCATGGCTCAAATGAACTCAGTAGAGTGCTTTGTTTCTCAGATTGAACCCAAGAATCTACAGGAGGCGTTAGATGATGAATACTGGACAGCTTCTATGCATCAAGAGCTAGAACAGTTTGTTCGTTTAGATGTCTGGGAACTGGTTCCAAAGGGTGAATGTATGAATGTGATTGGGAAAAAATGGATTCACAAGAACAAAACTGACAAAGAAGGGAATGTTGTCAAGAAAAAGTCTCGACTTGTAGGACAAGGCTACACTAAGGTTGAAGGAGTTGACTTTGATGAAACATTTGCCCATGTGGCACGTCTTGAGTCCATCAGACTATTATTCGCCATGGCTTGCAGTCTTCGTATTAAGCTATATCAAATGGACGTCAATAGTGCATTCCTCAATGGACTGCTTCAAGAGGAAGTCTATGTGTCTCGGCTTAAAAAATTTGAGTACCCACATTTCCCAGACCATGTATACAAACTAAAGAAGGCATTGTATGGACTTAAACAAGCTCCACGAGCTTGGTATGAAAGGTTGACAGACTTCCTACTGAAAGCTGGGTTTCAAAGAGAAGATGTCGACAAGACTATGTTCATTGCTGAAGAGGGAAGTGACATATTAATCATACAAGTTTACGTGGATGACATCATCTTTGGAAGCACCTCTCCTACAATGACTAAGGAGTTTGTTCGAACAATGACAAAAGAATTTGAAATGAGTATGGTTGGTGAACTGAGTTATTTTCTTGGACTACAAGTTAAGCAACTTTTCGATGGGATCACAATGTCACAAAGTACCTATGCCAAGAATCTCATTAAAAGGTTCGGAATGCAGACGAGTAAGGTGGTCAACACTCCCATGAGCACAACTACTAAGCTATCACGAGACGAGGATGGTAAACACGTTGATGAGAAACTATACAGAGCCATGATTGGAAGTCTCTTGTACCTCACTGCAAGTAGACCAGACTTATGCCTTAGTGTATGCATATGTGCTAGGTATCAGGCAAAACCAAAGGAGTCACACATGAATGCTGTCAGAAGGATTATCAAATATGTGAAAGGTACCCTGAACTTTGGTCTTCATTATTCGTTTAAAACTAACATGAATCTTGCAGGTTTCTGTGATGCTGATTGGGCATGCTCCCTTGATGATTGAGATAGTACTTCTGGTGGTTGTTTCTTCTTTGGGAACAACTTGGTTGCTTGGCACAGTAAGAGAAAAATAATGTGTTTCTCTATCAACAGCAGAGGTTGAATACATAGCCCTGGGAAGTTGCTGCACACAACTACTTTGGATGTGCCAAATGTTGGTTGATTATGGTATCATCTCTGATCCTATGCTTATTCATTGTGATAATATGAGTGCAATCAATTTGTCAAAGAACCCGGTACAACATTCCCGTACCAAGCATGTTGACATAAGACACCACTTTGTGACAGAGCTAGTTGAGATGAAGATTGTGATTCTAGAGCATGTATCAACGGAAAAGCAACTAGCATATCTATTTACTAAACCATTAGACTACAATACTTTTCTAGGGCTTCGTAAAGCCTTAGGAATCATTAATCTCTGAGTAAGACATGTTTAAAGGGAAGAGTCACTGTCTATATGTAGTACTGCACATCTTCTACGTCGCACACACAAAACTTTAAGCCAACAAGTTCTTCTTTTGGAACCCTGGAGCTCGATCTCAAAACATGCACTTATTTGGTTCATTGATGAAATGTACTCATCTTGGATCAGGATGCTACAACATTCTGTATCTGAGCATTGATCGCTGCCTGGAGAGAACGAGGAAATATGACAGGGGATGAGTGCTGAAAGGAGTTTGAACGAAAGATCACATCTCTAAATCGAGAGGTAACACCTCATTCAAAATATATATATATTGTCAGAAATTTAAGGTCTGGAATGATGGATACTCGTTTTTGGATTTGGGTGATACAACAGTTAACTTTGAATTCGATCACTGTCCTGACTAGGCAGAGATGATGTCTGCTCTTTCAGATAACTTGTTATGGAGACTGGGTGCATCTACGCTCGTCTCTCATAGTAAGTTTGTCTATTGCATTAGAGTGGATAATCAGTCTCTTGGAGAAAATTAAAAAAAATGTGTAACTGGTCTATCGTGTAGAAGTGACAGACTCACAAGATGCCTAAGTCATGTTTCCATACCATACAGTTGAGTGTGATGTTGGGTTTGAGTCTCTGGACGTTCCTATATGAAGAATCTCGTCTGTGACAGCTACTCGGCTGAGAAACAGCTACCGACTTGGGTTGGCTTATTGATTTCCTTAAAAACTTTTTGATAGTAGAAAAGTGTGTGGGAGGCGATTTTTGTGCCTTTTTCCTTGACAGATAGGCATTCTGAGCTTGCCTGTTTAGAAAAGGTTTTATGTGTTCCTGTTACTTCTCCATCGATGCTTGATTACTCGAGATGTTCAGTTGTCTCTCGTTTGCTCTCTCACTTCGGTAAGTGGTGCTCTCCAACACCTGGGTAACAATCTTCTTTCTTTTAAATGTTGGGTTTCTTTCTGGTTTTGGGCCTAAGGCCTACTTTGTGTTTACTAACTATTTTTTGTTTCAAGTATATCTAGACCCTTCCTCTTGTAAACATTGACTCTCTCTCTCTCTCTAGATTCCTCCATCTTCTTTCTAGAATCAACATGCAGCCTCTCCGGAGAAGTGGTCGTCTTGCTCGATCCGTGGAGAAATCTCATCAAATAGGTTTGACTTCGTCGGCACCGTTGGCAGCTCTGTCCCCATCTCCACCGTCTAGCAAGCATCTCCGCCGCCGAACTGAAACATCCCCTCAACCGGAACCGGAACCTGAGCCTCTTGCAGCAGAGATCGAGTCTCTGTCTGAATCTGACTAAGACGATGACTCTCAAGCTTTATCCAAAATTCCTCCAAATCCATCCAAAGAGCAACGATTCGAGGAAAGACGGAGCATGAATCAAACTAAAGCCCAGCCCTATCCAGAATTAGTTTTCTATCAAGGAAGGCCTTTCACCACTAGGTTTGTCGACTTTGCAGCGACAGAACACTATGAAGGTCTGAGGCGTCGTAAGTTTGTCAACCAGCAGCGACTCTCTCCGACAGATACCAAGCTATCAGATGTTACTAGAGTGGTTTCCGGTGCTTCACACCTTGACAGATGTTGATGTCTATCAGCCAAATCTGGTAAGAGAGTTCCTAGCTAATCTCTCTGATGCTGTGGAACGTGATGATGGAGTAGATGTGTATGTTAGAGGGTTCTTGTATGATTTCTCCCCGAGCTTGATAAATGCTATGTACTGTATTCCTGGATTTGAGGAATATCCAGAATGGAGGGAAGAAAACATAGACGAAGTGTGTGGTTTTCTCACTGATGGTCATATCAGACGGTGGGAGGCTATGAGCTCGAAGTTTCTCACAGCTACGAACCAGGTGCTATACAAACTTGTGTGTTCGAACTGGATTCCCAGTATGAAATATACGTCTATGAATCAAGAGCGGCTGAAGTTTGTCTACATGATTCATCATATTAAGAGGGGCTTTGACTTTAGGAAGCTTGTGTATGATCAGATAATTGCTCTAGGGAAAACTACGATGGTTAGGAAGACTCGACGCATCATCTTTCCGACTTTGATTCAGCAAGTCATGTTGTTCCAATGCATCCCTCAGGACAAGCATTCTGATGGTGAGCTGGTTGGGTTCCCAAAACTGGTGGTTAAGGACAAAAAGGCTGCTCGTGGTGTTGGAGGTCTATACCTGCGAGTTTAGAGGAGGACATCAAAAATACCATTGCAGATCTCAAGGCTATCCATCTTCGTCTCAGGAGTAATTTTAGACAATTGCTATTTTTAGATTTATTTGGTTGCCTTTGCTATCATACACTAATGTTTTTATCTGAATGTGCAACTAAGTAGGGGAGATTATGGACCTATTGTTTCTCAGGTTGTGTATAAACAATCTCATGAAGCCAGTGATGATGAGCACGAAGCCAGTGAAGATGACAATGAGGGTGAAGACGAGGACGGTGACACTGAAGAGTTAGACCTCAGCGAGTGATTCGATGGGTGTCTTTATGCAATAGATGATTAGGCTATGTCTAATACTATGAAGGAACTTGGTGTTTATTTTCTGAACATTAGTATGTCTAAGTTAATCTCTAAGTGCTAATTCCATTTGAACTTATCTTCGGCTGAATGTGTAATATCTATTTAAGACTGATCAGATCTTGATGATCTATCTCTGTTAGTTGGTTGGTTGTTTGGTATGATTAGGCAGGTTGCTTAGGTTGTCACATTGAGATAAAAAGGGGGAGAATGTAAGCACAAGAGGAAGTGCGTGTTATGAGGAGAACAAAGTGATGTCGTTTAACTCATGAGGAGGATTGGTGTGTTACGCACCGTTGCGTTATAGATGGGAAACGATGACATGGCAAATGGGCGTTGTTTCCAGAAGATAACTCTGAAAGATTTGGACATATCCGAAGATCTAGGAGAATAAAATATCGGATTGATATTTAACCTGATTACATTGGTAGGTCTAGGTTAAGCGTTAAGTGTTAAGAAAAGCTTGAGCAAGAGATGTGTTCTTGTCAAGCAAAGCAGAGTCGAGTTCAGCTTGTTGAAGCTCGAGCTCGAGTGTTAGGAGATTATAAATTGGTCCCTCTGTAGTCGTATGTGACTGAGAGTAATTCGGATTAAACAGATCTAGGTAATTGTTTAAGTGATTTCTAATATACAAGGAAGTATTTCTTGGATTGTGCTTTGTGTTCCTCACTTAAGGGTGTCTCTGAATTTACAAATAAATTAGTCTCTTTTCCTACTTAAGGTTAATTATTTATTTTCCACTACGTCCTTTCAACTTCTCCAACTATATCTTTTTTTATTGATTATACCATCTTGAAAACAACTCGTCCAGTTCCATGTTACACCTTCCTTTTATATAATAAGCAGTTCATCTCGCACTTTATAAACTAATTCAATTTTATTCTGATTATACATCTTGAGAAACTGTATCTATTATCCAGTTCTGTGCTAAATTATCACATTTGTCCACCAAAATTTCTACCTGGTTGTTTTGCTAAGACAAGTTTTCTATTATGATTGATCATTCAGCTCACACACCCAAAAGATTTTAAGACTCGTTGATCGAGAATGGGATATCAAATATAGATTAATGGACCCTTAATTTCGCCAAGTGAAATAAAAGGGAGACGTAGAGATGTCAGTCTTACCTCCACGAGTTAGGCCCATATAGACCCATCATGGGGCGGATCTGGACAGCAAAAATATTGTCTATTAAAAAGCGGGTTTACGGGTCCAACCCAGTCGGTTTGCGGGTGTGTGGACCGAACCCCTGTCGGGTCTACGGGTTAGCGGGTGTCCGCCAAAAACGAGAGAACTCGTCAATTGACGTTCATATGTGTCTTTCATCGTTCCCGATTTGTAATTATCTCCATAGTTTTTCGATTGGAGCTTTTGCATGTGTTTTCTTGAGTGAAAGATATTGGGAGATCGAGAAGATCGACCATATCAAGATTATGGAAACATGAAGATCAAGAAGAACTAGACCATGACCCGCCCGACCGGGAGGGTGTTTATCTTATTTTTAAAATTTTTGATTTATACTAAATGATATATTTTGTAATAGTTACATATAATACTTTGAATATTTTTTGTGTTTGTAATAACAATCGAATGTGCGAAAAATGTTTGGTTTTATATAATGAAAGCGTCAAATCAACAATAATAGATTATAACCGAAATATATATATGAATGCAGTTAATTCAAAATGTGTTTCAAAATAAATTAATTTGAGCTAGTAAAATATATGAAGTAGATAAATAAATATAATTTTTAATATCAATTTATTTGTCCATTTTGTATGGAAATATAACATATTAAAAAGTCCATGTAAGATTTATAAAAGATTTAATAAAAATCATATGTATAAAAAATAGTTACAAATAGAAAAGGGCTTTAGTTTAATTAAATAGATTAATCTCTATTTGATTATGATATAAAATTGACCCACATTTTTAAAAACCATCTCTAACAGTTTTTTCCGGCAATTTTCAGATCTGTTTGTTCTGGGAATAACAAACATTAACAAATATCTATGTTTTTTTTTGGAACTCTTTCTCAAGCTAAGATTTAAATAATTGATTTTGAAAAAAAAAATGGAAAGATAATTAAGGACTCACCAAATTTTAGAAGTTGGCGAGATTATAGGCTACATTTTCTATTTTAATAGGTATTTTACATATTTAAGAGTGATTATAGGTTGGTTGCCGATGAAAGATTCCAAAAATTAAAGAAATTTAATGTGGTACTCTTTGGCAAGCTAATATTTAAATAACTGATTTTGAAAAAAATGGAAAGATAAATAATTACTCACCAAATTTTAGAAGTTGGCGAGATTATCTTGAAAAATATAGAAAGATAATTAATTACTCACCAAATTATATGTTGTTGTAGAGATGTTAAGTGATTTAGACGATTTTAAGGCAAAAGAACAGTGAAAAATACACATTTAATAAACTGGTTAAGATAAGAATTTTTAAAGGAATGTTAATAAATAGGTTCAGTGACATTGAGATGTAAATAACACTGAAATTTTAGGGGTATTTTATAAGTGTACTTCTCTTCTAATAATACAGATATGGAAAGATCAAAAAGAATAGAAAATTAACATTTATGTTTAAAATATTATTTTATATTAGTTTAGGAAATTAGGTTTAATCTTTTAGAGTAATTCTTAGGTTCACCCCCTAGAGTGAACCTATAGATTCACCAACCAATAGGATTTAGTTATTTCAAATTTGACATCTTTTTAAAAAATGAAAGAATTTGACATCTTTTAAAAAAGGAAAGAAAATATTGCCAAATTATATTATGTTTTAAAAATGAAAAAGAAGTAAAAATAAATAAAAATAATACTAATTGCAAAAAAAATATCTTTTTTCAAAAAAATATTTTTTTTTCAAAAAAAATAATACCACAAAAAAAACACTAAACTTTAAATGTTAAACCCTAAATACTTTAGTAAACCCTTAGATAAATTTTTAAAAATTATTTTATTTAAAAAAACACTATTTATAACACAATCAACAAAAAACTATACCCTAAATCCTAATCCTAAACCCTAAAAACCCTTGGGTAAATCTTAAACCCTTGGGTAAATCTTAAACCATTGGATAAATTTTAAACTTTTAAATTTAATATTTATCCAAAGTCTTAAATTCTTTTTTTTTTCAAAATAAATTATTTTTTAAGATTAAAAAGTATGTTTTTGGTGATTATTATAAGCTTAAAAGATGTATTTTGAAAATAATTTTTTTTTAAGAATAAAAAGTCTTTTTTGTGATTAGTATACTTTTTATTTTAATTTTTATTTTGAAAGTATAATATAATTCAATAATATTTTGTTTTTTTTTAAAAGATACTAAATCTTAAATGACACAGTCCTATTGGTTGGTGAACCTAAAGGTTCACCCTAGGGGGTGAACCCAAGAATAATTCAATCTTTTACTATATAAGTCTATGCATCTTGTACTTTATTTTTATGAGAGTCTAATATAATTTTTCCATAAACACTTTTGTGTTTTTTACTCTCATCAATTTGTCATGGTATCAGAGCCAAGATCCAAAACCTGTGGATCGATATTTATTTTTCTTTATACTTCAAAAAAAAAAAAATCATTCATCTTATTTTTCTAAGTTTTGTTTTCGAGTGCTTAAGAAGAAGTTTTGTCATCTTCAATTGCTTTGATCACATCTTTGCTACTCATTATCGCTTACATCAATATGTTGGTGCGGAGCCTACTGTTCTTTATTATTATTATTTTTTTTCACAATTTGGCCACTGTGTTTACCATGTTGCATGCGTTTTGACTAACGTGTTGATAGCTTCCTTGTGTTCCAAGAATTATGAAGCACATACGTGTGTTTTCTTTATTGATAAAGGTGAACTGATTTCACCAGATATTTTTTCCTACATAACCATGAGTTTGATCATGATGGTCTACTCACACGATCTTCAGTGATGAAGATGGTTATTTGATCTTTGAACATGAATCTATTGATTGATTCGTTCAGTTTGATGTTCTTTCTCACCCTCGCAAATAACATCCTTATTTATTCAACTTCTCATTTTCATGAGTTGTTTTTCTTTTGACTTCGCAATCGCGAATTATTCATAGACCTTGCAATTGCAAGATTTGTCTCCTATTATTTGAAAAACCCTACGATCGCGTATAAACGTCGATGACCCGACGGCTGGATATTGTAGCCGATTTGACTCTATGACTGAGTATAAACTTCGATATCATTACCTCGCAGCAGGGTATATTGCTAATATTTTGAAGATTTTGTCCAATCTCACACGTGTTACCACGTATGAGCTTGCGGAAGGGTATTGAGAGATTGAGAAAATCGACCATATCAAGATTATGGAAACATGAAGATCAAGAAGAATATGGAAAGATCAAGAAGAATAATAAATTAACTTTTATGTTTAATATATTATTTTATATTAGTTTAGAAAATCAGGTTTAATCTTTTACTATATAAGTCTATGCATCTTGTATTTTATTCTTATGAGAGTTTAATATAATTTTTTCGTAAACATTTTGTGTTCTTTACTCTCATCAATTTATCAAAAGACACCAATCCTTTTTGTGATACTGATGATTCCCGTTTCATGTTCTTTTCTTTGCTTTATTGGATTTTTTCCGGAGAAATAAGTTCTTCTTAACCTGCAAATCAAAACTTGATCCTTGATAATGAAGACGTATTTTCTTTGCTTTACAATGAAGACGTGTTTTCTTTACATTTGCACATCACACTCATTGGCTTAAGGAGGATGAAACTTGATGAGCTTCAAATAACGTTCTTTGCTGTAATAAGGACTAAACTTGATGAATTGCAAACGAGTTTTGACCCTATTAGTAAACGCTTTGTTGTTTTCATGTTTTGAGACAATACTTGCGTTTCAACTTGAAAGTGGGTTTTTTAGCAAAAAAAAAAACTTGAAAGTGGGTTAAGAACTTTAGGCTGTTTTAATGTAGGTGACCCGCGGGTCAAACCCGCAAACCGGGGAGGGTTTGGACAAGAGCATTCTGGCCGTAACCCGCCGCGGGTCAACCCACGCTGTCTGATGAACTGATGGACCCGCTGCGCGACTGTCCGTGTGGACGCGGGTCAACCCGGCTGACAATCGGGTTCTGGTTTTCCTCATTTTAAAATTGAAACTGAACACTAACCGGTATCTTTCCCGTTCGGTTTATCCCGGTTATGATTTTAGTTCGGTTAAATGCTTCAGTTCTTAATTCTCATAGATCAACAAAATCTAATAGCAATCTCTCTCCGATCACACAATCTCTCTCCGATCGACGTCAATTTCCATCGGAGAAGATGCAGCAGAGGAAAACGACAGCGACGGGTAGGCCAAGTGGTACCGATGGATCCGATTTCTCGTACCGGATGGTCGTTGACTCTCGTGAGTTTTACATAAACCCACAGTCTCCGCTTCCTTTTTTTATTTTGCCAGATCTCTTCTTAAATCTATGCGCCTCTTAGGTTACACGAAGGTCACTAAAGGAAGATCTCGTCTCCGTCTCTTGATCCTTGTTCAGGTACCTTTCCTTTGATTCTCTAGATTAGGTCCTCGCATTCGATTTTATAAATGCATTTCTTTGGTTAGTGAACTGTCAAATTCATCTTCTGTAAACCAATCTTAGTGTTCTTGAAGTGTTTTCAAGAACAGTTATTAACTTTGAAGTATGTGGTAGCTCAAATCTTTGAGGTTCTTGTTTGTAGGCTACGATATATCTAATTGGACTGGCGTGTGCATTCATGACAACTACTAAAAATGAGGAGAGGAACACACTTGGAATTGCATCTGCTGCTACTGGCTTACTCTTTTCATTCATTGGAGATTTTGGTTTACACTTCTCTTCCGCCTCATTATTTTATACACCCCATAACCATCCTTTTTCTTTATCTTTGATGTTGTTGTTCTTTCTGTTGAAAAAGGTTGCAGACGCAGCAGAGTAAACCTTTTGAGGCTCTACACGGCTGCCTCCACCGTTGTCATGGTTCTTTCTGTGTTTTCTGCTGTTAGGAGCAGATTAACAATGGAGGTAAATTTCTCAACTCACAACATACTTTACATTTAGAGGCAGTTTAAAAGCGCTAGTTGGAAACAACTGGTGATTGTGGTAGTAATAGTATGGTAGCAATTACTATGAAACTGAGCTTGGTGTTGTTGATGCTGTCACCTGACTGTCAAACAAATGTTGTAGGAACGGAATAGCTCTGGAACAGCAGCTAAGCTTGAGCTCTTAGGGTTCATTTCTGCTCAATTGGGTAACACTTTCAGAACATCCTCATTGGTTTCTTGATTGACTATTACAGTACACATTCGAAGTGGTTTTAATAGATCTTCCGGTTTTGCTGTTGAATGCAGGAGCGGTGGTGCAGATACTAGCAATCATTGTTTCGGGTTCCCTCGTCAATAATATGTCTCCGCCTACGAAGACAGAATAGAGAAGACGAGAGAGTTTGTGGGACTAGCATGTGTGATTCTGCTACATAAGGAAGACATTAAGAATTTTGAAGTTTTCGTTCCACCAAATGAATAGTTGTTTTTTTTTTTTTGACATCACCAAATGAATAGTTGTTTACTTTAGTATTTTCTTTCATTTTTCGACAGACATTTTTAATAGATCGATGACCTTAAGAATGTTACGACTAGAGGCGGACCTGAAATCGCAAAACGTAGAAAAAGAAAAAAAAATGATACTGTATTACTAAATTTTGACTTTTGACAATATTGGAAATGTTTTTCCTTCTATAGATGGCAAAAATAGTTCAAAATGGAGAAAAGTGCTGCATTAACAATATTGCTTCAGCAGATTGCTCTGTTTCGAACATAAGCATGAGCACTGCACTTTCAAAACAAGTTAACATTAGACTTCTCCTTGGGGATAATTGACAAAATAGACTTCAACCTTTTAAAATAAGCCAAAAAATTCCAGTTCATAAACACGCCATTTTAATTCTCAATTTCTTATCAACACGAAGAAATCTTATACTTCTGTTGATCACATCATTTCAGTCATGCAGAACCGGTTCTGGCCCAAAGAGAATGAAGCATGGGATTCCACCCGCTATTAAAGAATACTAAACCGGCCACATTTTACCAAGAGGTCTAGTGGCTTATTGTGCACCATCGTTTTGTAGGAGGCTGGATTCGAAAGTAATCCTGTACAAAATTAATTTTTTCGGTCATTTTTGTTGTTTGGGCTTGTGGCCTTAAAATGGCTAGTAGGACCGGTCCCGTCAAAAGTCAACTTTATAGTGTCTGTTTCTGTTTCTGGGTACGGATCAGATATACATATTTTTTTTTTGAGATATTTGTGATTTGCCTCATAAATTATATCTAATTTTTTTATTTGATTTTTTTCGGCAAAAAACGGATATTCAGAAAAATGAATTTTCAGAAAATAAAAAGATATTTGCAGATATTTACGAATACTTACACATATCTCATATGTTTTGATTAATACAATAATCTTAAAAGTTTGATACAAATTTGTTTTGTAAAATATTTTTTTGCATGATATATAACATAAAAATTAAAAGAAATAGTGAATCTGCATATTTTGTAAATTGTTTGAACTTAGTTAACAATTATAATAACACAAAACTTAAGAAAAAAATATGATTGTCATAAAGATTTACTATTCATTTTATGTGATATTTTTATATAAGTAATTATATGAATAGAATTTGTCAAATCATATATTTGAATAATAATATATATTTTTATACATTTAATATTATAAATACTAGGTAAGGAACCCAACTCATTTTATGAAAAAACAAATTTACGAATTGTAATAGAAAACTTTATAAAATGTATCAAAAGTTATTCAACTTATTTTGGTCCTAAAAATATATTCAATCATTTTCGAGTCTTTAAAGCATTTACATTATTTATTGCCAAGTTATTTTGTATCTAATATTTCATAATTAATACATAGATATATATTTCCATTTGTATCTTTTTCAAAATGGGTGAACAAAATATTATGATTGTTAAAACATAATTCCATCATTTTTTATTTTTTTTGTTTTTATAATATGTTAATATATGGATGTATATATAGACGAAAAAATAATGAAAAATATAAAAAAATAGACGAAAGTCATTCCCATAAAACTCTATTTGAAGTTTCTTTTTTTTTAATTTATATATAGTAATATAAAAAATTATAAGACTATGCAAAATAATCTTCTTTGTTGAAGAATAATGGAATAATAGATCTTTGATGATGCAAAAATTTATTAGACACTCTTCGTACTTTTGAATATAGATATATTATACTGAAAATTAAAAGTGAATTATTAAAGTTTTTATATTTACCGAACGTTTACTTATTTGATAAATGGAAAATATAAGATATGTTTGTTTAAGAAATAGAAAAACAATGGAGTTTTAAACAAATACTATATATAGATACTGAAAAGACACAAGTAATTGATACAACATTTCTTATCAATGTTCGTAACTATTAGATGCACAGTTTCATAATAAAAATAATAAAAATAAATACAAAATTTTAAAATAAAAAACTAACAAATACATCCACAATTCAGTTAAAACAATTATTTACAAGTTTAGAAAGTTGCAACCGTATACAAACAAAATGATGCAACTTCTTGTGACATTTTTCACAACTCTTAAATTAAAAAAATACAAATCTTCACATTAATTGAGATTCCAATTATACAACAATCTATTTCTCTTAAGATAAAAACGACATACAAACAAATCTTTTCATTTAGTAGAAGAAAATTAAGACTAATAATTTCATTGTTCCGTTTAGGATTTTTGGCCATCCAAACACGTAAAAATCTTCCTAATATTTTTTGTTGATAATGTTTCATTTGAACATCTTCAAAAAATTTGTAACCAAGTAACTTCATAAAACTATTTTTTTTCACCATTTTACAATTAATTGGATTAGCGAAAATTTTACTTTCAGAAGTGTATAAACATAGACTATTTATAGATTTTGAAAAGTTCTCTTTGAAAAGTCACATCTTTTCAATTTAAACAGTTGCAACTTTTATCAAAGAATAGACACAACCTTTTGCGTAGTCGCATCTTTTCATAAAGAAGAGACACAACTTTTAACGAACAATCGCAACTTTTCACAAGATTTAAGTTACCTATAAAAACATACACCCTTTCAATTTAACAGTTGCAACTTTTATCAAAGAAGAGACACAACCTTTTAAGTAGTCGCATCTTTTCATAAAGAAGAGACAACTCTTTAACGAACAATCGCAATTTTTCGCAAAATTTAAGCTGCTTATTAAAACACACCCTTTCAAATAAAACAGTTGCAACTTTTATCAAAGAAGAGTCACAACCTTTTAAGCAGTCGTTTCTTTTCATAAAGAAGAGATGCAACTTTTTAACAAACAGTCGCAACTTTTCACAAGATTTGAGATACCTATAAAAATACACACTCTTTAGAATTAATCAGGATTCCTATTATTAATAAATAATCAAGATATACATGTATTTATATATTGCCGGATCGGATATCCGCTTCTCAAAATTTAGTATTTGTGATTTGTTTCGATTTTAACGGATATTGATTTTTAGTATTTGCTTTGTTTCGAAGGCTTACGGATATCCGAAATTTTCGAATAGAAACGAATAATGAATCGAATTAAATTTAACAGATAAAATGCCCAAGCCCTAAAACTTAGGTTTATTTAATGGTTGACTTTTAATGAATTCAAAATAGCTTGGTCAGCACAAATATGAGTTCTTTTTTCCAATTTAAAAGTTGGAGACTAAACTTACTTACTTAAAACGTGTATATTTTTTTTCATCTAGATTAGAATGTTTACTTTATAACTAAAAAGTTGGTATTTTAGATCATGAATCAGGAACTAAAAAATCATTCAGCATAAAATATAATCTCAAATACAAATTTTAGTAAATCAAACATAACATTGAAATAAGTAGTAAGTTTTCATCAATTTTTTATAAATAAATATAATAATGATAGTTGTCAATTGTCATAAATATGTGGTGCTCTGTCTTCGACTCTGTCTCGAGAAGATTTGAGAGCAACAGACGTGTATGGCTCTTTGGCATTGCGTTTTGGCTCCTTCGTCCTTTCACACTTGATTCATATTCTATCGAGTTTGGTGATCCGTATTTCTAAGAACAACATTCTAGGATTTTAGCTTTAAATTTTATGTGTACATTTAATTTTTTTTTCGGGTTTAAACACTTACTTATTTTATGACTGCAAGTTTGAGAATGTGGCTTGTTACACTCTAAAAAAAGTTATAAGAATAGAAGTATATAACGGGGAATAGATATATCTTGCAGCTATGAAAATATGTAACACTTGTTGCACAGGCTGTGTATCTTTCTTTTGAGTAAATTTAACATATATTCAAAAAATTGTGTTGGTTTGCGCTAGAGAAATTGTCAAAAATACCACAGTACCATTTTTCAAAAATACTCTCAATCAAAAATATATAAACATTTGGGTTTAGGCTTTAGTGATTAGTATTTAGGGTTTAATATTAAGGGGTTTGGTTTGAGTTTATACATGTTTTATAAATATTTTGAAAAATTAGTTTAGTGTTATTTTATCAAAAATTTAGGGTATT
>OVBX01001235.1:0-27747 GCA_900406325.1 Erucastrum elatum | reverse complement strand
GACCTCATATGGAAGGTGTGTGTCTGTCTGTGTCTTCAAAATACTATGATGCAGCTAAGAGGTCCTAACTTGTATACTGTAAACATATTACTCAACTCTTTTCGCTACACAATGAATTTTTTTTTTTGATAAAATGCTAAATAATGTGTCTCCCAACATCTACTTCATAGATTTGCAACGTAGATGACTGAATCGGTATACAAAACCCACGATGGATATATACATTAGTATAATAAAGTTCCTCATTTCCTACATACATAATTAACAATGAACCTGGCAATAATTTCCAACACTATCCAAAACCAAAATTACAGAGATAAACGAAAAGTTCCACGAATATTACATAACCTATTATAATGACGACAAGTCCCACAATCAACAGTCAAGACAAGAGGTTCAAATTCTGGAACTTCCAAATCTAAACCTTGTTAACCCCACGACACTCAATCTAGTTCTCAAATCTCAACAGCGATGCAGTCTCTCTAGGTATACCTTGTGAATAACTCTGACATCGAAGTATATTAAGCCGGAGCTAGGTATGTCCACACGGATCCCTTTTACCGGTAACCACAAGAAGAGAGCCTGTGCCGATATACCCGATAGCAAATTCTACCGTAGCCTACCGTTCCCCGTAATGTTGCCTTCGTAATATACAAACGTCTGAAAACCTGTACAATCTCTTCAATATATAATCCTCTGAAAGATACAACTTTTAAGATGACGACGGTTCAATGAAACGCTAAGTGTGAAAAGATAAACTCTAAAAGGATACGACGGTTCTACAATTTGTTTAGGAGACGCCTTTGAAGAGGTATGATGAAGGCGTCGATTGCTAAGGTGAATCATGACGTCATACCCTTCATCCTAAACAAAATTCTATCTGTTGGATTATATTCTCAGATCCATTCTCACCTTTTGATTAGGATTTTTTTTTCCTATAATAAAAAGATGACATCAGCAGTTAGAAAAAAACAGGTTTACTATTATATATAGATTATTTCATTCTTAAATTCATATTAAATTGGTCTATATACTTTAAATAAAACAACTGCTCTGTTTTCTAGCATTTATAATGTTTTAAATTTTGCAAATAAACTTTTCTGCAAAATAATATGTGGTTTACATTTTTAAATGTTAATAATCTTGACAAAATTATATTTCAAATAATATATTACTTTTAAAAAGGTTCATTACCATATTTTTTAGAAAAATAAAATTTTGTAATTAAAAATTATTATATGGTATTAAGATTATACTTTATAGTATCGTGGATAACTCATTTTAGATATTTTGTCAAGTATGTAAGCTATTGTAGTTCAACATCGTTATATCAAAGATAAACATTGTATAAAATATTTCTATTTATGTTTAATTATTTTAAAAGCACAAAACATAAACGATAGCAATAAGCAAAAAAAAACAACATATTTTGTATATATTAAAATTGTATTTAAACATATAGATCAATGTAAAGATAAAATTAATCAGTTTTTTTAACTACTAAATCTACTAAAAGCTAGTTTTAGATTTAAATTTTATTTTTGTACTTGGTGCGGTGCAAGAAAACAACCACTGTTGACGAAGGCATTTATTAAGAATAAGATCCAAAGTGTCGTATGCACAAGCCCGGCTTTGACCACAAACATTTGATACATCCGTATGTGGACTACTTTTTTTGTAAAAGTTTAGGGCCTAGTTTTTTCATTAGTATTATTACTTAGATTAGATATATAGAAATTTGTTATCTGTACTATTTGTATATTGTCGATTAGTAATGAAGGTGGTGGGTCACCCTTTATGTTATTAAATATGAATTAAAAGGTTAAGGAAAAGAAAAAATATTATGATGACAAAAAAAAGGAAAATAACTTTATTACAAGAGTTTAATAGATGATTTTGCAGAAAAAGAAATGTAAGAAGATCTATATTTAAGAACATAATTTTTATTCGTTTTGAAAATATTATAATTTTCTTATTATAAATTTGAATTTTTTACTCACAAATTTTGTATATATTATATAAGAATCTCAGCTTTGTATTTCGTATTGGACTATGAATATCTACACTTTATTACTATCATTTTGTATTTCGTATTGGACCTCTTTATGAAAGGTTGCCTCTCTAGACTTGGATGTGATTGGCATAACGAAAAAGCTTATGGAAGGTTGCCTCTCTACACTGGGATGTGATTGGCATAACGTTTTTCTCAACGACTGATTTGATCTTTTACTTTGCCACTAATTTGTCATAAAACGTTTTCCTCATGATTTTGTTTTCATGTGTGGCTTTTTCTGTTTTGTTTTCAACCACTACATTCTTGTAGCGAAGAATTCTATATGTTTATTCCATTAAAATAAATACTAAAATTTGGAATTCAGTAATGATTTTAGTTATGTATATAGCTTTTTATTCTTTTTGGTGAATGGACATATGTATTTTTCAGTACGAATGTAGAGCTTATAAGAGTTTTACTTAAATTATGTGCAATATGATATTACTAAATTTTGGATCTTAGTTATGATTTTATTTATGTATATCAGTATATACCATTTTATTATTTTTGGTGAATGGACATGTATTTTTCGGTGTTCTAAAACGTGGTTGCCGTGTTTAATAGGTGTTTAAACTTTAAACGTTACTCTGTAAAGAGACATGACGTTTTGGTCCAGTTCTTCCAAAACCTCGATTTTTTAACAAAATGTCTCATTTTTCTAAATTTAAACTCATAATCTTGCAATTTGTTAAAAACTGGCATAACCAGATAAAGAATTACTGAAAACAGTTAAAAATCAACCAAAACCAAAAATAAAACGCGTCATTTAGGATTTCTGGTTCAATAGGCAAGAGAGAAAAAAACAAGGAAATTTAGTAATTTTGTGTTCATTAAAGAAAAAAGTTAAACAGCAAAATAACTCTTTATCCACTCAAACCTGCCAGTGTCGGCTCAATAGGGAGGGCGGGCGGTGCGACCGTCCCGGATCCGGTTCAAATTCTATAATATTAGGGGTCCTAATTATTTTCATTGGCATATCGGAATTAGATTTGAACAGTATTAAAATGTTGTATCACAAATTTTTCTAGTTAAATTATCAACGAGAATATATGCATGTTTGATGCTTGAGTCAAAATTTCAAAGAATTTTTACCAACGTTATAAAACTAACTTACTATAGGACCTTAAGAAAATTTTACCCAAGGGCCTCTGTATATACTAAGCCGGCCCTGAAACATGCCATATGTTAGAGAAATACAAGCACACAAACTGCTATCCACGATAAATCCTTGATATTCTTTTTTTGTTCATATATATAATTATACATTAAAAACACTATAATTAATACTCGATAAATTAATGAATACACTAGATTAATGAATTTTTTTAGCATGAATGAGTCGGTTCAAAATATAACATAAACTAATAAAATAATAAAATAATGATCTTTTTTTGGAAAATTCTATGTAAATATAATCCCCCTAAATCATAATTTATGTATGGTATATAAGTACAAACAAGGCAATGCATTATTTTTTTTTATTCCCAATGAAACCCTTCTTTATTTTTTCTTAACAATTCAATATATTTTGATGATATTTAGTAAAATTATATCTAAAACTACATTTAAATTATATGATACATATTTAATATACACCAATAGTATAACAAAACAATATTAATATAATTTCTAAAAATCAATTAATATATATACGACAAAAATAACCATTTTCATATTTTATGAAACGATATTCTAAAAAATATCTAAAAATTAATTGTTTTTTAAATTAATAATTCTATAAATTAATAAAATTTCATAATCCCAATATTATTAATTTCTAAAGTTTTTACTATGTGTATAAGAATGACACACAAAACTAATTTTAGATTAATCCCTGATTAGTCGATATTTTTTTCACAACTCGCTAAACACCAATTTCCCTGATTAATCGAGATTTTTTTGGAACTCACTAGACCCAGCATGAGCATATGTTATTTGATTTTAGTAAAAACATAATACATAATGTACGTTTGTTTGTTTGATTTTTTCACTAACGTTCACATCCATAATTTGTATGTAGGCCTAGACATAAAAACCAAAAACCAAAAACTAAACTGAAACCGAACCAAAAAACCTTATACGAAACCAAACCAAAGTTTAAAGATAACCGAACGGTTCCTATATTTCTATAATCAAAATACTGAACCAGTACCGAATCAAGAACCGAATACGTATCAAAATATCCAAAATAAAAATTATTTACCTAAAAGTATTAATTATATTTAGTATTTTTATTACTTATACACCGAAATATCCAGAAAATCGAATTAACCAAATATCTTTTATCCAAAATACTGACATTTATCTGAATTATCCGATTTATATCTGAAAACCCGCCCACGAAATTGTTTGTACCCCAATAATCCAAAATTAACTGAAAAGTCGCAAACGAATTGCAACCACAGATTTTTTTGGATATTAGTCGGTTCTTCTAATTGTTACACGAAGCAACCTGAAACCGAAAATAATCGAACTGGATCTGAACCAAACTTTATAGATAACTGAACAGTTTCTATTTCTCTATAACCGGATAAACCAAAAGTTAAAAGATCCAAACCGAAACCGAACGCCCAGGCCTATTTGTACGCATGCTATAATTAGCTATTTTCTGATTTTATAAATAAAAATATTCTGAAAACAGAAAAATCTAAGGAAAAAAGCCTTTTTGTAAATAAATTATTAAAATCTCAAATTTGTAGAGTTTTTGTTGTATTAATACTTCAATTTTGTAAAGTATGATATTATTAAAAGTTTTTGGGTAGACGATTTATTTACCCACAAGAACTATCATATAACATCAGATCTCCACCGAACTATGACCTCATGCTAGATTTCCACGAATTGAAAATTGCAAACTTATTTTTCCGTAATCAATAGTTCGAAACTTAATTACCCACATACAATGGTTTTATTGGTTTTAATTGGTTTACTCTTAACCAAACATCTTAAAATCAGTTAAACGAAACTAAAATCCAATTTTTGTATAACTTTTTTATCAGTTTCCATTGGTGATATATCTTTCTTTTCTAATTTTGATTACAAATAATCTTTCTATAATTGGTTTATAATTTTGATTTAACTGATTTTAAGATGTTTGGTGGAGAGTCAACCAATTAAAACAATGAAATCAATTAAAACCATTGTTTGTAGGTGATTAAGTTTCGAACTATTGATTCAGGGAGAAATATATTTGCAATTTTTAATTTGTGGATATTTAACATGAGATCATAGTTTGATGGAGATCTGATGCTATATGATAGTTTTCGTGGATAAATAGATCGTCTACTCAAAGTTTTTAATTCAATAATGGTTTTATTTATTATTTGTTTCTGAATAAACATATGTATTTAATATGTTTTAATGTATAGGATCTATGTTGGACCAAACTTTAAAAAATAAGAAAATAAAAAAGATTAAGGTTTGCTTTCTCTACTAACGTCTCTCATCCATCAGCAATGGCCCTAATTTAAAAAGGTCGAATCAACCAGCCCAATTCTGAATGCACTCAACGATCATCCTCTCTGACTCTTCTCCCTTCTTTACTCTTCAATCCCCTGAATTAGGGTTTCTAATTAGCACAACTCGTTTATTAAATAGAAAAAATCAACTCTGCAAATACATCGATCTTACGGAAAAGCTAAGCAAGTTTCATGGAAAGTACCTCAAAAATCCATAGCTAACGAGGAGTTATCCTGCGTCTTCTACGATTGTTGATGTTGTGCACCTTGAAGAACCAATGGGGTTTGCAGAGAAGCATCACGTGTCCAATGCTCAATCCAAGTACGATACCTGGTGCGAATCCTATAGCAGCTGCAGTCCAGCTCAACACCTCTTCTTCTTCTTCCTCCTCCTGTTGTTCCAAAAGAGGCGAATCTTCACATTCATCAAGAAGAGGAGCGCCACAGAGTCCAGGATTATCTTCAAAGTCCGATGCGTGCTGCGTTTGAAACTGTGTGCTTTGCGGAATCATCCCTACGAGCTTGTTGTGTGAAACCCTTATGGTAGATATACCTGTCAACTGCCCGAGACCAGGAGGGATGTGGCCTGAGAGCTTGTTATGCGATAAGTCTAGTGACTCGAGCTGAACCAGATTCGCCAATGATGAAGGTATGTTGCCTACGAAACCATTGCTTGATAGGTTTAGCACTTTAAGAGCTTTTACCAGACCAATAGATTCAGGAATTTTTCCTCGGAGTCTGTTTCCTGAAAGATCAATAGCTGTTAAGAGTTTAAAGATCCTGGTGTACTTCAACTCTGTTCCTTTGTTCATCAAAACAATTGAGTCCTGGTAATAGATGCCGTCTCCAATGTACTCCAGTTCTGAACTCTCTCCTTCTGAGTGCATAGCTTCCCAGTACATGAAGAAGTCTGACGGTAACGTTCCCGTGAAGTCATTGTCTGATATGTCGATGATTCGCAGCTGAGGAAAGAAAGATGCAACCTTTCGGTGGTGGTATTGTAATGACCCATGAAACTCATTTGAGCGGAGAAACAGTACGTGTAGCTTTGGCAATGATTCCAACCAGAATGGGAATGTATCGTTGATTCGATTGTGCTCGATGTTTAGAACCTCCAGAGAAGAGCAATCCAGCAGAGATCTTGGAAGTTTCCCCACCAATTGGTTGTGCCCAACATCGAGTGACCTTAGGTTGCTGCCATTGACAAATATGTCTGGTAGTTTTCCACTGAAGCGATTGTTATTTAGGTGTAAAGCTAAAAGACCCATCTTGATGAGATTACTGATGCACTGTGGAACAGATCCGTTGAAGTTGTTGTTTGATAAATCAACGAGTCCTAGGGAGGTCATGTCACATATTGACATGGGGATCTCTCCGGAGAAGTTGTTTTTGCTAAGATCGATTTTGTCTATCTTCATTCTTGAGAGATCTTTTGGGAGTTCTTTGAAACCGCTGAATCTGTTGTTGGAAAGATGAACATTGGTTAATTCCGGTAGTCTCCATAACCATGGGGGTACTTGACCTTTGATGTTGTTGTTAGAAAGGTCTATGGTAGATATATTTTGTAGGGATCTTATGAACTCTGGAAACACTGTGATGCCACAGCTGGATAAGTACAGATGTTGCAACTGCAGTGAAATGGTGGAGACAGAACTCATGTTTTCTAGTGAAACGTGATTGCGTGAGACATCCAAGCTAGACAGCGACTTGAGAGGCGAGGATAATAATGCATTCAAATCAATCGCAGTGGTGGTGTGTATGTGGGATAGATTAAGATCTTCTAGTGACTTGAGATGCCAGAAGATACCAGTGTCAAGTGGGCCTCGGGTGTTGAAATAGGAAAGATCAAGTCTCACAAGGTTGACTAAGTGGGATATAGATCTAGGGATTGGTCCTGTGAACTTGTTTTTTGAAAGATATAAGTTTTGTAGCTTAGACATTGAAGATATATTTCTAATCTCAAGAGGTCCACTGAATTGGTTATCACCCAAATCAAGACTCTCCAGAGAAGGAATGTTGAAGAAAGTAGAAGGGATTGTTCCAAAGAAAGAGTTTGACGATGCGTAAAAGCGGTTCAAAAGGGAAGTGGTGTTAGGAGGAAGCGTGCCTGTGAACTGATTGGAGGCGAGTGTTAAGAATGACAACTTTGGAAGATTGAATAGCATTGGGGGAACTTCGCCGCTGAGCTTGTTATTCACCAGGAATAGTTCAGTCATTTGGTTCAGATTCTGGAGTGAAGATGGGACTTCACCAGCAAATTCATTATAACCAAGGTTGAGAATGTTGAGATGAGAAAGGTTTCCAATTGAAGACGGAATCTTCCCTGTGAATTTGCAGCTGAAAAAACTCAAAACCTTCAAATGTTTGAGGTTGCTGATAGAGTCTGGTATGCTACCTGAAAGAGATGTATCAGTGACGTCCAGATATACAAGAGAGTTATTTCCATTGAATTCCGGGAGAGACGATTTTAGATGTGGATTGATACTCAAATCAAGGGAGCGAATAACAGGACTCAGCCGTGGAAATTTACCAAATAAGTGGCAATCATGAAGGCGGAGTGTTCTTAGAGAGGTCAGGTTTGAGATCACCTGAGGAATTTCTGAGGAAAGGCTTACATAGCTCATATCAAGTTGTCTAAGGTTTGTTAAATTTTGTGCTAGCTGAGAAAGAAACGGTTTTTCAGTGGATAAGAGAGTCTGAGAATATATAAAAGTAGAAGAAAGATCGAGAGAGACCAATTTGGTCAGGTGAAGAATCTCTGTTGGAATTTGACCAGAAAAGAAAGAGTGGGAAAGGTTAAGTCTCTGCAACCCAATGAGTTCATTGATCCTAGTTGGGATTGAAGAGGCATTGAAATCATTGTAAGCAAGGTTCAGACTCCGGAGATATTGAAGTCTGAAAAGACTGCTATCGGGTTTGAAATGGCCATAGAGGCAGCTGGAACTAAGGTCCACACCAATCACCACACCTGAGTTAGCATCACATATGATACCCTCCCAATAACAACAATCGGTATTGTTTTCCCATGATTTTGTCTTGGGGTAAGAAGTGACATTGAACGAGGACCAAGCACCCTGGACTCCCTCTTCATTAAACTCAGGAGGCTTGCGAAGCTCAAACTCACTCTTGAACTCGAGAAGTGTGTCGCTTTGGTCGGGACGACACAGTGTAAGAGAAGTAGAAGTGAATGAAAAACTTGAAATAGAAAAGAAGAGAAGAAAGATGGTTCCTGTCATCATTTTGTTTGTTGTGTTTGTGCGTTTTTAATTGTGGTAAGTGGTGATATTCTTCTGTGACCTTGATCCCTATATATATAATACATGAATGACATTGTTCATTTAGTAGTATGAACACATTCTGCAGCTGTTTGATGACATTCTATAAAAAAGAGACTTTTATTGTGGTTAGAAACATTCAAAAGTTTGTTGGCGATTCTATTAAAAAAGCCAAAGCTGTATGAAGTTTAAGTGTTCAATACAATGTCTCCGTACGGGGTATGCAGTAAAAAGAATTATTAAAGAGAACCATATTCTCAGTCATCAATATTGACGAGTGCATTTGTTAAGATGCTAAATATCTTGTGGAAGAGACACTCGTTGTGTTTTGTTCTTCTTTCATATGATTAGGGGAAGAGACAATGGTTGCCATGTGATTGACACAACGTCATTATCTCGATGACTAATTTAATCTTTAGTATTCCACTAAATCCCCATAAAACGTGTTCCTCATTTCTGTTGTTATACAGTATATGGAGTGACAACTTTGAGCATTTTTCATAGACTCGGTTAAAGAGATTACAATGGCAATACTTTTGTAACGCTCATAGACCAGTTTTTAAATTCATTGTAGAAATATAGTATTATTCATTCACACTCATACACGGTGTTTTAATAAGTGCAGGGCGCTCCATGTCCAGATGGTTATTACCTTGCACCCTGGTAGCCCCAAGGCACTCGCCTTACGGGTCAAACATTGTCATCATGATCATTGTAATCCGAGACAATGTCCCCATCATTTACACAGCACAGATATGAAGAACACATACAAAGAACAAGGCAATTTGTTTGGTTTATTTCGAGACCATGGTAGCCAAGAAGTCAAAACAATATCATCAAAGAGAGGGGGAAAGCTTTAATAGATTCTAAAGAAATAGAGAGACGCAGCTCAGCCAACAACAGCCTTCACAAAACTGGAAACAAGATTTGTGACAATTGGGTTTTCACACAGACTATTTAAACAATTGAACCAATATTGCAAATGATCATAACTAAAAAGACTCAAGAATTAAAACATCAAACCAACACGTTCCAAAACATGTTCCACATTACATAAGCATACTGTAAATTCCACTACAAATGATTAATAAAAAAAGAAAACGACAAAACGAGTTCTTCAAAACCTGAGCTTGGTAAAGAACCACCTGTTCTTCCCAGTCTTGAACCTCTCCTCGAGCTTCGCCTTCGCCTCCTTAAGTGCCGCAACCTTCTTGTCCTTCGAAGCCAGAGCTTCCAGAGTCGCAACCTCCTTCAGATCCACGTCCAACGTGTAACGAGTAGGCATCAGATGCTGGTAGTTCACGACCTTGATGAAGCACTTGACTCTAGATTTCTTCGCAGTCTTCTTGGCCGAGTCCTTGCGGATGACCTTGCTTGGATACTTCTTGAGTCCCGCGACGAGGCAGTGTCCGTATGGACGCTCGCGGTTTCCGTCGTCGAAGGAGCGGATGATCACTGCCTTCTTGCCGGCGTAACGGCCTTGAAGGAGGATCACCGCTTTGTTCTGCTTCAGGAACTTAACCATGGCTGCTTTCTCTCTTCCGGCGAAAGGGTTAAACGAAGAGACAAAAGACGGAGAAATGATTGGGTTTTTGGTACTTATATGTCTTATGGGAAAACCCTAAAGGTGTTATGGATCTAATTCCGCCCATACTAAATGGGCTTGGTTATAGAGATCAATACAACAAAAACAAGTCTCGTCTTATTATAACATGAAGGTAAGTCTTAAAATTCAAAAGAAAATTCTACACTTTAAAATTGAGTTACTTTTATTTACAGTAAAACTGTAAAACAGAACCAAATTTTTTATCTTACAGTATGATTTCTTTTTCTTTTTTATTACAATAAGAGTACAAAGAAAAATCTTGTACGGATCCACGAATGATGAGTTTCTGTAAAACAGAACCAAATTTTTTATCTTACAGTATGATTTCTCTTTCTTTTTTTATTACAATAAGAGTAAAAGGAAAAATCTTGTACGGATCCACGAATGATGAGTTTCTGGTATCCATCCAATGGGGCACCGACGTGTTAACATACGAGAAAATATGGTTCCTTGTTCGAGCTTGTCGTGCAAGGAAATCTACTTGAGTATTACTAGATCTTGACTGGTAAACCACTTGTCCACCCTGATAAAACGCCCATAGAGATTTAAGTTTATTAAGTTCAGCTGCGAAGGCTGGCCAATCTTTCGGAGTTGTAATCATTTTAACTAACTCTTAAGAGTCAGTGACAAAATAATCGCAGAACCGCTGATGGTGAGATAAAGATTTCAATGCCCATCCTAGACTTTTTAGTTCCTCATGTTGTGGCGAAATTAGCTTATGACAACCTTAAAGGCTGAGAAGATCTATGAATCCATCTTGGAGTTGTAGAATCCATTCTGCTCCGCTCGTGGTTCCATCATTCTTCCATGATCTGTCTACGCGGCATGTACATATAGGTAAGACTGGGGGAGTCCTTGGTATGAGTTATATGGCCATGTCACTTGGGTCGGTCTCCTCATTTACCAGAAACCATGCATTTACACTCCCTTCAGTTGTTTCTGCTGGTGAGAAGTTCCAACCATTATGCAGTTTTTCATTTCGTACTTATGAAGTTTTTACAGTATGATTTCTCTATATGGAGTTTTTTATATGCATTTGAATATGACATTGGTTGTGCATGTTTTTTTTCTTTTAGAGTAGTTTTGTGATTAGATAAGTGGTTGATACTTTTTGACCGATTTGTATCAGGGTTGAAAGAAAAGAATATATATTTTTATTGATGAATAACTGTCGAGTGACACTGATTTGAGTTATAATATACTGAACAGCTAATAATGAACGGTATTCAGATGGTTAAGACAACGAAATTCGTGGGGAGAAAAACGATCGCTAGCTATGAATGAATTGGACGAAAAAGGTTTCTCTAACTTTAGACGACCGTGAAATATAGAATATCGTGAAACAATTCGACAACTGTAAATCAATCAGCTGACATTTTCATGAATCAGTTGTTCAAAAAAAAATTTCATGAATCATTGTAACTTCATGCATGTTTTAGAACATACTTAAGCTATGCATTATAACAACTAGCATGCTCTGCATATGTAATCATGGATAATATAAATTGTTGGTTAATTGAACAAATATTTTCTGATTTAATTTCATACTCCAGGTTCCCTACAGAAAATGAGAATAGTACGTTCCCCCATATCTTCATCTTCTTGGTTGGTAATGAAAGAAAAATATATATTTTAAAAACCGAATTATCTATTTAGGTTAGCCAGTCGCAATCCTCGTTTTTGGTCATTCAAAATTGCGTGAGGAACTAAATCACATCCATATGGTATTAGTTCGACAAACCTAATTCGATCACTTCAATATATAACATGGTCTTTTATATGCAAAACATATTCCACATATAGGGGGTAATTAAGTAACACAACAATCATCAGATATATATTTTATTACAGCAATAATCTGTATGAAATCTTTAACTCCGAAGTCTCAGAAGCATGCGTCCAGGACACAACAGCAGCATATGGCGGCACAACTGCCAATAGACAAGACCAGCTTAGATTAATTGTTTGGCGGCACTTAGTCTATTCAAAAAAATTCGAAGGGTTTCTTAAGTTTATATATATATATATATATATATGAAGAACATTTTCTTTAATTAATTATACGAATGAGATAAATATGTACCATCCTTTCCAAAATCCATCACCCTTGGACTTCGTTTCCACTGACGATATCGGAGGATCACCAACCACCGCATCTCTGGTCGGATAACCAATCGGCGGTGGACTTGTGTACGGCCCCTGTGAAGGTTTTTCCACTACAGCTAAAAATGATTAGTAGGTTATCTAACGGTTGGATAGACGGATATCGATTCAATCTCGGATTAAAGAGAATTAACCGGAGAATTAGGAAGATTACCTGAAGATTGATTCATTTTAACTCAATGATAAGTGGGGAGCTGAGGATTGTGAAGAGGAGAGAGTGTTGTGGTTTTAATTTAAAGGAGACGAATATTAAGAAGTTTATGAAAATACATACTTGTCAAGGGTTGGTGGTGTATATATAAATAGCTAGAGGTTATGAAGTTCCGGACGAGAAAAGCAGGTATCGACTTGTTAAGACTATTGGAGTGGTTGAATTCGATTTGAAGTATTATATAATCTTTTTTCAAATCAAGTATTATATAGTCTTACAATGTTTTTTATAATACTCCAGGGAGTATATTCTGAGGGCTTTCAAAGTTTATAAGCTAAATCAAAATATAGTTAGTTTCGTTGATGAGTATTGCTTATCTCATCGATTATATTTAAATTAAAATGTTAAGAAGTCGCTTGATGAATTTCAATTTGTATCTCTTAGTCTTTGACATCAAAACGTTGTAGAATGACATCGTGTTTGAACAACCCATTTCTCTAATCATTTTATGGTCCTTAGAGCGTCAACTGTTTGAAAATTCTTGAATATAGAAAATTCGGTTTTCATTTGTAAATATATTTTTTGGTAAAATGTTCACTTAAAAGAAAAGGAAATGTGGCTGCTGGGAAAATTTTAAAAGTGAAAACCGAATTTTCACTTGTAAATATGTTAAAAGTAATATTCACTAAAACTTTATAATCTTTAGTGCTAAGTATTATAGAGTTCAAATTCGAGTTTGCGACATCAAATTATATTATATTGATTATCAGTCATCAAGATGGTTGAGATATCACTGTAGTTATGTAGAAATATATAGTATTTTTTTCATATTAGGTTCGTATATGTCTACAAGTCCTGTGAATAATTATTTGTGTAATAGCTAATCTAAGAGGACGTGTGCTAAAAAGACACGACGCAAACCATTCCTTAAAATAATTTTTGCGGTTCAATATAAGTGTTACGTATAAAATAAATATATGATGTAATATCGTTTTAAGTTTATACGTATGGGATTGCATAACTTGCTAGAGCTGTAGAGCACTAATTTGAAGAGTCGCGTTTTCTACATTTGTGGTGATGTGGATGTGATTCTTGGTCTATATGTAATCCTGTTTTAAAGTTTCTCCGCGTTCATTCTAAAATTGTCGTTGGAATCAAATTCACAGATCATTTAAGAATATAGACAAGGATTGGTGGAGAAAACAACAAAGAGACGCATCGTCTTAATTATGGTGGGTTTGAAAGTTGGGCATTATTCAGTGACGCTCTTGCTTCTTCTTAATTATATCAAGAAATATCACAAGATTCTTGTTTTTATAATTAAGACAGCTTCCTTCTTTCATTTGTGTTCGGGCTGGATTTCAAGCTTTTTTAACTATAGAAAATCTGAGTAGTATATTCCCTATATATTATTCGAGAAATCACTTCAATGATTTTCGACGATATACCGTTCATAGGTGAAGTTTCAACAAATTGTTATAATTTGATTGGTCGATGAATTTTAAGTTTTATTTATTTAAATTATATCTAAAAACTTAGGGTAAGTTTAAAATTATTTAACATCAATTACCATATAATCTAAAGAATATTACAAATAATAATTTTTGGAAATTAATTTTTGAAATTATAGAAAGATTAATAATTTTTTATTTATTATTTTTAATACTTATAAACTATAAAATATAATGGACGAATTTTTATATAAGATAATTATAATAGTTTTATACTTTATTTGATGAATTGTACTCAAAAATTTTATACTAACTATTTTAAATATTTCAAAATCCAAACATGTTTCACTTAATATTATTTTTAAATTACTTACTTTTGTTTACAGAATAAATTTATCAGAATTTTAAATAATTTATAAAATGTTATAAACTATTTATAAAAATATAAATCATATTATATATTGATTGAGAAGTCACATAAGTTATTTTTTCTTACATGTCGATCATAAATGAACTCTTAATATTGTTATAATCTGATTATTCGATGAATTTTAATTTTATTTACTTTAATTACCTATAAAAGGAAAATATAATTCAATTACCAACTAATATCACTTTTGAAATAATTTTTTATGGTAACCAATTGTTTTTTTATGAAGTTTGAAATTTATTGATCATGGTAAAAAAGGGTAACTCATTTTATTAAAAACTGAATTATGAATATTATATATAAATAATTTAAGTAAAAATATTTTTAATACAAAATATCAACAAATATTTAAAATACTAATATTCATCTTTTTCAAAAAAAATATTCTTCAAAAATACTTAACCATAAACACATATTCAATTTTGATTATGAATAATATCTTAATTTGACAAATTATATCAAATATATTGTTACAAAATATTCAAACTCGCAAAATTACGGGATCCACCTAGTTAATTAAATAGTTTGTGCGCATAATTATCTCTAGACACCGATTTGATAATTTCAAAAAGAATATATGTATGATTTGAAAAACTAGACCACGCAGACTAATGCCTAAAGCAATAGAATTGGCGTGAGTTTTTTTTATCATACTTCTAAAGGTAAAGATAAAGGTTCAGAAGTTAGAACTACACGTGTTTTTCTTTAAGCCTTTGTTCAAAAAACTACACGTTTTGCCATACATGAACTTTGGTGGCTAAACACTTAATTCATACATAAATGTTACTTTTGAAATTCGACATGTTCCTTTTACACTGTTAAAAGTTATAACCAAATGAATTCGCCAAAAAGATACAGACGGATTCAAACGTAAATGTAGTTTACAAATGACTTGCCAAGTTTGTGTAGTCACAAGAAAGGTTGGAAACTCGAGTAGTTAAAACTTTCTTTAAGTATATTTTTTTTTTTGAATAATCCGATGTATAATGACCTTTATTGAAATGGATCTAGACTATGAGTATTTTTTTTTTGATGAAATGTGAAATTTATTGATCTGAGTAAAAAAGAATGAACCTATACATGACTAATCAAAAGCTAATGTAAAATACAAGTAAAAAAGGTATCACTTCTTTATGCTCTAACCTCAAATCATCTCTGCATCAATCCTGAGAACCTGTGATCTGCCTTATACCTGAGAGAAGTGATGTGATTGCGCACAGCCTTGTCAATGATGCGTAGCGCTTGCTCAGTTGTACGGAAACCTCGATGATGGCGTCTCTCATTGCGCTCCTTCCACATATGGTAGATGCAAGTTTGGAAAGCCATCTTCAGCAAAATCTTGTCCAAAAGCTGCAGGTTATTCCTACTCACAAACTGCAGTGTGATCGACCAGTCTGGATTGGTATTACTCCTCACTAGTCTGCTGACTAGCTTGTCCCACACTGTGAACGAGAATGGGCAAGCAAAAAAGATGTGATCACGCGTTTCATCTCTCTCACCACACAAGACACACTCCTGATGTATTCCCCAAGCTCGCATTCTATCTCCAGTTGAGAGCCCGTTCTTCACAGCTAACCACACAATAAAAGAAAACCGGGGGACCCCTTGGGTGAACCAGACACTATCACTCCAGAACACAGTAGCCTTCTTCTCTCTGATTTGATCTCACGTTCTTGACGAAGAGAACCAGTGCTTGAAATTATCATCAGAATGCTTCCACAATACAACATCTCCACCACGAATGGCCTCAGGTACCGGCTCGCCCTGTATACGAGCATGAAGCTCAGGATAGTGGCGACTCCGATGACCTCTGACTCTCCAGCGAGATTGAGCAGTGGCATCACACACCCGTGCGTTACGCGCAACACCAAGATAACAGGTTCCAATGCTACATGTGATATCAATAAGCTTTCCCATACGCAACCAATCATCAAACCAGAAGAAAGCAGTTTCACCATCATTGACCTCATACCTCAGGAACTGATAAACTTGTGGCCTTAATTTCAAGAGCTTCTTCCACATCCAAGAACCTTTTCCATCCTCTTTTATATCCCAAAAAGAACTTTGCCGTAACAGATACTCTTGAATCCAAGATACCCACAGGGAGCTTGTTTTCGAGAAGATCCTCCAAATCAAACTCATTGCAAAAACCTTAGAAGAGTCCCGCAGTTTCCGAATGCCTAGCCCTCCCTCAGTTTTAGGACAGCAAAGTTCCTCCCAAGCTACCTTGGCCTGGTGCGTCTGATTTGGATTATCAGACCATAAGAAAGCTCTGCATAAGCTCTCTATCTCATCGAGACATGCCTTAGGGAGAATAAAAGCTTGACTCCAGAAATTAACAATGCTGTAGATGACTGATTTGATCAGCTGAAGTCTACCAGCATAGGACATACACTTATTCCTCCAAGATAGCATTCTGCCCTTTACTTTGTCGATCAAAGGCTCATAATCTTTTTTCGATAAGGCTTTTGTGGTTAGAGGCATACCAAGATAGCGAACCGGTAAGACCCCTACCTTGATCCCAACAACTGTAGCTTCTGAAACCAAAGGAGATATACTGCGTCCTGAAGCGAAGATAGATGACTTTGCCACATTGATGTATAAGCCAGAGATATTTGCAAACTGATCCATAAAACCCAATATACCTTGCAGCGATTGAACAGAGCCATCAGAGAATACTAGTATGTTGTCTGCAAAACTAAGATGGGTAAGCTTCACTTCTCGACATTGAGGATGATAACCAAAATGCCTATCTTCAGCGGCTTTGTTCAGCATCTTGGACAGAACATTATTCAGAATAACATATAGGTAAGGTGATAAAGAACAACCCTGGCGAATTCCCCTAGCACTTGTGAAGAAACCTTCCAAACTTCCATTTACAGCAACTGAAAAAGCTGCAGTGGAGATACATACCTTGATCCATAGTATGAACTGAGAAGGAAGTCCCATAGCCTTCAAGACTCCCGTGATAAATGACCATTTGACCGTATCAAATGCCTTTGAGATGTCAAATTTGATCGCCGCTCTGTTGGAAGTTGTCGTTTTGTGATACCCATTCACTAGTTCTGAAGCAAGTAGAACGTTTTCCAAAAGTAATATTTCTTTGACAAAAGCACTTTGGTTAGGCTCTATAGCATCAGGCAGGATCGTTTTGAGACGGCGAGCCAAGACCTTGGATATGACTTTGTATAGCAGATTACAACAAGCAATTGGACGGTAGTCCTTCATAGTCTGCGCCTCCTCCGTTTTTGGAATAAGAGAAGGGATTTTGGCATTGATTCATGTAGGCATAAACCCAAATAAGAAAAAAGACTGAACCGCAATGATGAATTCTTCTCCAATTACCGACCAAGCAGCCATAAAAAACTCCTTGGTGTATCCATCAGGACCGGAGACTTTATCATTTGGCAGTGCACGCAACGCTGAAACAATTTTCTCAGGCGTGACCGGGGCAACAAGACCAGCAGCAGTGTTTGCAGGGGAGCGATATGTTAACAAATCCTGAACCAGTGGATAAGAATCTCCCTCCTCCCCCTGATCCTGGACTTGAAGAAATTTCTGGAAATGGAGTACTGCTTCTTTTTTAATATCTGCAAGCTCCGTGAGAACAGTTCCATCTTCCCGAACCAGTCTTTTGATATTATTTCTAGCGGAACGCGTCTGCACAGCCCTATGAAAAAACACAGTATTGTGATCACCAGCTCCTAACCACTTAATACAAGATTTCTGACGGTAAAATTTCTCCTCGATAGCAGCCAATTTGTTCCATCGATCAGCAGCTTCTGCTGCAGCAGCAAACGTAATCTGACAAGGATCTAGCAGAACCTGATTTTGGTATAGACACATCTCCTCAAACGTCTGCTTGGTTCTACCTGGCAGATCTCCATAATCGTACTTCAGTAGCTTTATTTAACATTCGCAAATCGTACTTCAGTAGCTTCAATTTTGCGTGAAACTTACTAAGCGCTGATCTAGAATGGAAGATAGCCTGAGTTGAATCCCAAACTCTCTTAACCACTGGCAGGAAATCTTCATGTTCAGTGAGATAATTGAAGAATCGAAAGGGCTTCCTTGGTTCATTTAAATCACCAGAAAGCTCGACTACACATCGGGCATTATCAGAAATTCCCGGAGCCAAGAAGCATTGATCAGTGCTCTATCCAACTTCTTCCCAATAGGGTCCTCATCCCTCTTATTCCACCAAGTAAATAAAGCTCCGGTAAAAGCCATATCCGTTAGATTACAATCTCCCACAGAATCCTGAAAGTATCTCATACCCATCTGAGACGATCTCAGGGATCCACCTCGAGAGTGTTCCTGAGAGGATAGGGTGACGTTAAAATCTCCCAGAAATATCCAGGGAAGATTAAGATAATCATACACTGCATGTGTTCCCCTCATATCGTCCCATAGCCTCCTCCTTTCCACTTCACAATTGGATGCATACACCGCCGAACAAATAAACTGCTCTCTTGTTTCTGGAATCTGGACAGCGCACGTGATAATCTGAGAGCTGCTATGAAGCCTGGTGATTACAACCTTGTCAGACCAACAGAACCAGATACGACCCAAAGGGTGATGCTCATAATTAGCCAGTGAGGCCCATCCCGGTAGTGCTTCAGTGATACAACCAACATAATTTTCCTGCTGTACTCTCGTCTCCAATAAACATCCAAATAAAAACTTCTCTGCTTGAACCCATCGTCGAACCTCTCTGTGTTTGCGAGACATATTAAAACCTCGCATATTCCATACGAAAAAGACTTCATAACTTCTGAGAGGAAGTCTTTTTGGAGTGTGTTGCAGACCTAGCAGCTTTAGCATCCTTAGCACGGGCAGGTGCTTGCTTACTGAGCTTGAAACTGGTAGTACCTGAACGAAACCGCGCACCCTTAGATTGGTCCTTACTTTTTTGATCATTCTTCCTCAAATCCACAACTACCTCTCCCTCCTCAACCTCTTCCTCTTCAGCCTCTTCCTCATCATCCTTCTCACATTCATCACCCACAGCAAAACCCTCTGTCGCTAGCACATCGAATCGGGAAGGGGAAACTAAGCCAATGTCCTCCTTACCTCCCTCTCCATCTCTCCCAGTTATCTGCTTCCCCGGTGAATGTGTAGAGGAAGACTTTCCAGTAACCATAGCCCAATCCTCCTGGGTAGGAGATTGAAGCGAAGAGGTACCTCCGCTTTCGAGGTTCTTCTCCACTACACCCTCAGCAGTTCCAGTTCCAAGAGCTGGTGGAAGGCCTTCCAGCTCCAGAAGAAGATCATTCACAAAATTACGACTAGCATCGCAGTCATTGCGAACCGTGTCATCACCATTTGTTACCTCCTTTGCACCCTCCGAATTCACTCCAGATTCCTTAGCCTTTGATTCCTTAGCATTCGACTACGAGTATTTTTTACAGTCTACGTTAAGTATTCCCTATATATTAAAGGAGATTGACGAGTATTTTTTACATCCTACGTTAAATATCCCCTATATATTAAAGGAGAAGCTTTTTTAAGAAAGGTGTTCAAACTACAATGGACACATGACAGTTTCACAATAAACTTGAGAATAATGAATCACACTCTACATAAATGTTTTCACATTCTACATAAATGTGTTTATATTAGATATTATGTTTTATTTTTTTTAATATAAAACTCACATTTAAGGTTCCAAAAAAATATAAATTTAAAATTTAATTATACAATTTATCTTATTAAAGTAGAAGTACCTTTTAGATCTATTTGAAAATATGGATAGTAGTAAAAAAATATAGTGATGTTTGGAAACATGGATAGTAGTATATTAAGAAAAAGAGTAATGGGTTATGCTATTAAAAAGTTAAAAATCCATTACATTATATTAAGAAGCAATGGACCTATGCTACTTGATATACATATTTCAAATCAGAATAATAATTTAAAATTGATTTATATCAAAAATTCATTCAGTAACATACATATATTCAAAAAATGATTTTTATCAAAATATTTTCTAATAACCATTGTAAAATTTTTTTTAAAATAAGGAAAAAAATACAATACAAAGTCCAATTTGAAACCAACTTAAAGTATGGTTTTTACATTTCAAATCAAAATTTAAAAATATAATATGTGCTTATTTATTGATTGTATATATAAAATATTATTAATTATATGATTACTTATTTGATGGTATGTATAAAATACAATTAATTATATGATGACACATAATTTTGTAACCTATGATAACATATATTGGATGTATAACACTGACTAAAAGTGTGCATTCAGGTTTGTTTTTGGACTATAAAACCGATCATTGTTATATTGATTATTCAACTAATCAAATAAATTAAAATGACATCGATTTTACCGCTCAACGCTCAACATAATATTCTTACTATAATGTTATAACTCACAATATTTTACAGACGCACATGTTACATAACACAGTGATGAAATACATATTTAAACAATAAATAAAAGTAGCTAATATTGATCTGTTATATTTTTCGTTTTCTGAAATTTGTATATAATATAAAACATACACTCGTGCAGTCGCACGGGTCAAGATCTAGTAGGATATTAAGACATGATAAAAAAAAATCCAAAACCAACATATACTCAAATTAGAGTTGTTCAATAAGCTAAAACCGAACATGAGCAAACCGAATAGAAATAAATAATATGGTTTTGTTTTGATATATACCATACAAAACGAATGAATGTGATTTTATAGAAACATAAAATTTGGATATGGTTTAGTTTATAACCGATTAAACTGAACAAAAACGATCAAAAGTAAAAAAAAAATGTGAATTCCCTATACATTTATAACGAAGCATGAATGTCTATTTGTTATATAAGTTGAACTATAATTATAATTTGAAAACCACTTGAATCAGTTGAATATAATTAAGTAACAATTCACTCCAACGAGGTTTCTTATTTTCTTAGTTTTTCGTTTTGTGGCCCATAAGCCGGGTGTCAGGTATAATTTTTTCTTTATTTAACATTGGGTACATTGAAGTAAAAATTATAAATTTGATGGACAAGAATTGTTGAAATTCCTTACAACTTTTTTTTCTATCTTTAAGCAAATAGAGTTCAATCAAAGATGTATTAATTTGATGAACACTAAATATGGAAGAATGGAAAAACTTTTATTTCATGCTTCTGTTTTATTTTTTATTTTTGTTTTCAAAATTTAGAGCTTTGATATAATTTTAGATTTGATTATTTTTTTTTAATTTTATTCAAATATATAATATTGTTTTTAATAAATTATTTTTTGAAAAAATGACTCTTAAATTCATATAATATATAATATGATCTCAAACTAAATAATTATGTTTTCTGGTATAAAACTGAATAAACTGGAAACCGATGGTATATAACTGAAATCCCGAAAAAATGAACCGAACCAAAATTAACACAATATCCGGATTGAACACTCCTAATCCAAATGAAACCAAACTATTGTTTCATTTTCCAAAACATAATAGAAAAAAAAACAATTTCATTCCGCGCAAGGCATGGATCTAATAAGTGTATAATCCATTAACTGTCAACGTCATCCCCATAATGGTATTGTGGAAACATTTTGGGATGGAATGTTTTAAATGTGTTTGTGAATATATTATTGCAAAAAGGAAAAGAACGGTCTCTAAGGCCTTGATGGTAGAGCATTAGCATTAGCATTATACTATACAATATCCAATCAATATTTGTTATAAAAGCATTTAGAAGATTATTTACTAAATGTTAATGCTCTTTAAATGCTCTCTGGCAAATGTTCTCATCTGAAGCTATTGGAATAGCATTTGCATTTATAATTTATATTTTTCTTAAAAATATATAATTAATTCATTTATTTGATTTAATAATATCATAAATTATTTTTATATCCAGAAAATAAAATTTTGATTTCTAAAATAAAATTTACAATTTAAATATTTTTTAAAATAATTATTTAAAATTCCAAGTATAATTTAATTTTATTTAATTAAATTTATATATATTATATTTTAAAGTAATTATATAAATTAAAAAATAATAATAATATAATTATTTAAATTAATTATATAAATTTAATAAATTAATTATCTAAATTAAATTATATATACATTATATTTAAAATAAATTATATTATATTTTAAAATACAATATAACTAAATTAATTATAAAAATTTTAATTTAAATAAATTATATAAATTATATTATATTTTAAAATATAATATAACTAATTTAATTATATAAATTAAATTATATATCAATTATATTTTAAATAAATTATATAAATTATATTATATTTTAAAATATAATATAACTAAATTAATTATGTAAATTAAATTAGATTTTAAATGAAAAATAATATTTAAAAAATAGATATTTTAATTCTAAATTTTTTTAAAAATAAAAAATTAGTTATAAACATAATTCTGAAATTAGTAAATAAAATAATTAATTATATATCTTCTATATATTAATAATATATATACTAGTTTTAGTGATAAATTTAAATAGCATGTTCATACTGTTCTACCAATCAATCTATTAAACAGTTTAGCTAAAGCATACAGCTTTTGCAGCATAATACTTTTATAGCATACTGCTACTGCTTTCTCATCTACTTTGCCAATTGGGGCCTAAGAAAAGAGTATTACCGCAGTGATGGATGAAATTCAGATCTAACGTAATATGGATATGAATATATTCTATATCTATTTTAAAATACTATAAACTAGCATACTAAATATATTTACCTCGATTAATTTCAAACTAGGTGACCGGCCCGCACCATGTGCGGACATAAAAAAGTTCAAAATATGGAATAAATAGTGTATAGCTTTAGAAGACACGGATTGTACATCATCATACTACCGTTATTTGGAGAAAGTATTAGCGATGGAGATAGGACGGTACTCAATATTTGACATTGGACGAGGGGGTACGACCATTGCTGAGCAAATGATTTTTGATCTCAGTAAGAGCAATATTTTTGATCTGTTCTATGCTCAAATTCATATCTGCAAGTTTGTTAATTTTATTAAATAACAGAGAGACCTTTCAAATAAGAAAGTTTAATAAGACACAACTAACCAGGTCGTCCTGTTTCTCGGCGCTTCTTGTAAAGGATATCTTCGGTAAGATACTCCCAAGTAGATTCCCAAACATGAGGCTGAGATAACGTTTTGGAAACCAACATTCTCGCAAAAAGCTTCCTGACATATGTGGCAGAACTATTGTCAGTGGCCATTTTGATAGCTTCAATGAATTCATTGTCATCATCCATCAATCCCAACGCATAGCAAGCATCTTCGTATGTAGGATATAAATTACCATCAACTGTTTTTATATCTTCGTATGATGTCGGACCTCTTACCCAATTTAGCAAAACTCTTAGAAAATATAGCTCATCACCTAAAAAAATATGGCAAGTGATGTTAAAGGACATAAAATAAATAAAATAGAAATTTTCTTCATCACTCAAATTATAATAGTTTTCCTAAACCTCAAAGGCACCTAAGAATTCATTAATTAAACGATATTTCATTTAATAGGTTTTTAAATAGTTCAAATACATTTTATAAATTAAATATAAGCTTATTTAAATGACTTAAAATCTCTTATAATAATTTTAAACACCTGATAAGCCAATATAAATAATTTATAATAACATCTTATAATATTTTAAAAATTATTTTAAATTTCTCATAATTTATGCTCTAAACACCTCTAAATAATTTTAAAATAATATTAATAAATATGTTTGGGTATTTTAATATTTAAAATATTTAGTATATAATTATATTCGAATATAATTCATCTTATAAAGTATAAAACTATGCTTGATTATCTTATCTGCTTCTTTCATTAATTATATATTATAGCTTACAAATATTATTTGTAATAAGTTTAACATTATTAATTTTTCTATAATTTTGAGAATTAGTTTCCATAAACTGGCATTTGTAATATTACTTTCTTATATGGCAAGTTAACTAATAAATTAGAGGACTTTACCTGATGGATGAATATGCGCAATCCTCCCTATCACAAAGCCTCGTTTCCGTGGTACCCATTCTTTCGTACCTGATTTCCAGACAAATTTAGTTGGAAATTCAGCATATGTCAACTCTCTTGCCTCTGGATATTTTCTGTTTGCTATGAACCAGGCCAAAAACATGGATTGGTTGACAGTCTTTTTGTTGAGAATACTCTCAATAGGTTCATTTTCATTAAAAAACACCAGCTCCTGTCCGGAAGATGATATCCAAGGTTCTCTACAGCAGTAGTACGGAAATGTGTAGGAAAAACAAGAATCCGCCATGAAGACTCGCATGCCGTAATATACTGTAATATATCTAATTAAGAAATACGGAAACAATAATTAGTAAAGATGAATGTATACCTAAAAATGCCAAAGACAGTTAATATCTGTGTATTAATAATGTATTTATTCATTTATGAAGTTATTAAATTTAAAAAAAATAGTTTGAAATATATAATAAATAATAATGGCGTAAAAAACTTAGTTATATTTATTTCAGGGTCAATATTATAAGCCATTTCATAGTCAATACTATAAGCCATTTTAGTACACTTTAAGGTATACACTATTATATTTATTTTAAAGCCTAAATCGGTTTTAAAACTCTGTTTATTGACCATGAAAAAAATATATATTGGTAAATCAGATGATGGATTTCTTATAGAGTTTCTATAAAAGATCCGAAGTAAATCAATCAATAGCCTCAAATTATCTTTTCCTTTTATGACTTTGTTTTCAAGAGATCTGAAGTTAACTATCTGGCCAATAACATCTACATAATTTTTAAGAAGAAATCAAAATCCCTGTTAAATCGTTGCACTTTGAAAAAAATAGAAACTTATGTAATCGTATGATATGACTCACCAACCAAATGAATGTTATCAAGCTTTCCATCAATAATATCATTGTAATCCACAAGATACTTCTCCGGAACTTCACTTGGGAAGTCATCCGCTGGTCCAACGAAACTAGTTTGAAAGAATCCAATTTTGTAGGGATGCGCGGTGGTTCGATAATCACCCATAGCATTGTACAGTTTGAATAACTGGATGACTTTCGCATCGCCCTCTGCTAGTTTCCCTTCAGATTGTTTTATGAGCTGTTCACCAACTTGACCATGAATTCTTGTCCCCTACACGGTAATGAGATGAAGTTAACTTAGTTGGATTGAGAACAAAGACAAAACACAGACCGTATAAATGAGAGATCAAGTAATTTGCTTACTTCTTTATCGGCAAACACCATTTCGATGGTGTTTCCGGAATCTTTGTTGTAGTTTCTCCATAAACGAATAATCCTAACCTCATACGCCATGTATCTTTACACGGTCTCAATTGCCTGATAAAAGACACTCGATTTTTGGTTGCTTGGACCATTGCCATTACGGTATTCAACTAAATTTGCTAGGTGATTCTTCAAACTGTATTGCATAATATGTAATACTTATGGATTTCGTTTATATATTTTATCATTTTCCTCATGTTTGAAATGTGTAGAAATTACAGCATTAATTGTCGACGTTTTGCGCAAGTTTTTCGAAAATAAATATAAGAAAAGTAGAAAATATATAATTTCTAATTTAGAATGATTATGAACCTGAAGAACTTAAATGCTAATTTGCTAAAGTATTGATTTGGAAGCAATAAGGAATGTATATATATTTTGGTTATAAGTTTGAGTTGATTCATCATGCAATTAACATTTAAGTATAAAATACATAAGAGATTAGAAAATATGATTCTCATATCTCTTAGCCAATTGTGCAAGTACTGTGACTTTGCTAGTGCCGACGTCTTGCGCAATTTATTAGAAAATGAATATAAGAAAAGTATAAAATATATAATATCTAATTTAGAATGATTATGATATCGAAGTACTTAAATATTAATTTTGGGAAGTTATTGATTTGGAATCAATAAGGCATGTATATATTGTCTTTAAAAGTTTGATTTGATTCATCCTGCAATTAGCATTAAAGTATAAAATATATAAGGTAACATAGAAAATATGATTATCATATCTCTTAGCCAATTGGAGGTAATGTGACTTTGCACGGTGCCGACGTCTTGCGCAAGTATATCGTAATTTCATATAAGGAAAGTAGAAAATAGTCATTTTCTCACATATTTATTGAAATTATGAACCCGAATAACTTAAATACTAATTTGCTAAAGTATTGATTTGTCACCAATAAGGCATGTATATATTGAGTTTAAATTTTTCGGTTATATATCCTCTCTCAAATTGGTTGAATGAAACTCTTTTTACTGATAGTTTGTCTTTAAAACTAGTTTATTCCAAATCATTATAGGAATTAATTGATAATGATATATACGCGTATTAAGGTCTCTTCTCCATGTTTGAATTCATCTTCGATAAGACAATAAAATATAGAGATGAATATTAATAGGTATTAATTGATAATGATATATATGCGTATTAATTGATAATGATATTACTGGTTGCAGTATGTATTAATATTATGGTGTAATACTAAAAGTATGAAAATATTTTATTTCCAATAGCAAACAAAGTATAAAGTTTTAAAATATATTATTATGATTTCTTTGTCAATTAAGAATTAATATTTGCCTTATTTGAGTATAGAAATTTAATTTGCATAGATTCTTTGGAGCAAGCTTATCAAAACTATAATATGATTGCCTTGCCCATAAAAGTATGTCATTTTTAATATACCATATATTTCCTCTTAAAATATATGGAATTTCGTATTTTTGCTACAATTTCGAATTGTCAACTCAAAATCATGTTATGGAAACTAAATACAATTTGCTAAGTACCAATTTATTTATTTAGATACAATTTTGAATTGTCAAATCAAATATCATTATGGAACTAAATACAATTTGCTAAATAAAAAATAATTTATTTAGATACAATTTTGAATTGTCAAATCAAAATCATCATTATGGAAACTAAATACAATTTGCTAAATAACAAAATAATTTATTTAAATACAATTTTGAATTGTCAAATCAAAATCATCAAAATAATTTGTATAACTCTTCTTGGTATGTTAACTATATAAGAACGCCTTCTCATGTTTCGAATTATTATACAAATTTAGGCTTTGTATAATAATTACTAATTTTGTATAAGTCTTCTTGGT
>OVBX01001234.1:0-27758 GCA_900406325.1 Erucastrum elatum | reverse complement strand
TTAAAATCATTTGGTTTAAAATAAACCAATTAAAATAAGTAAACCAATTAAAATCATTGGTCGAACCCTAGTGAAACCGTAGCGTCTACAGAATCTCTAGCTTAATTAGGAAGAAGAAAGCAGAGAAAAAATCCGAGAGATCCTCGTTGACGCATCTACTAAGAAAGAGAGAGGTCAAAGGAAGCTCGATGCTTTTTTGTAGTGTTGAATTTTGATGAAGTTTTGATTTTTATTTGTGGGTTTTGATTTTTTCTTGGTGTTGTTAACATGTGTCTAGGAACAGAGGATTATAAGTAGCTATCGTCATCCTCAGTCACAAAAAACCAATCTTCTCCATTCTCTCATTTTCCCTCTCTCTCTCTCCCTTATCCAAATACAGAGGATTATAACTTTCAAGGCCTCTTTCATCTTCTTCGTGGCTTCTGCTCTGCTGCCTAACAATGGCGGTCTTCGGTGGCGCTAATCTTGGTTCTGTTTCCTTCTCATCTCATCTGCTAAACCAACAGTCTTGTTTTCTCTCTTGCCCTCTTAAACTCCTCCCTTCTTCTTCTTCTTCCTCTGCAAATAGAACCTCTCTCCTCTGTGTCGTCAAATCCTTCTCAGGCTCCGTAACCGCCGATACAGATACAAGCTCCGATCAATCCTCCAACCCCCTTCTCCGCGAAGATGCCGGACCCTCTCGGGTGCGTTTTACAACTTACCCATCTCTTATTTTGATCGAAAGCTCCTGTCTTTGCGATAAAAAGTCTACCTTTGGAACAGAGCTTAGATCATGCTCGGTTTTAGTGTAAACGTAACTGATGGGTTTGTTTGTTTGTTAAATGAAGTAGATGTCTACGGATTGGAAGCTGGCGAAAGGTTATTGTAAGAGTGGTGACACGTTTGAAGGTGAAGTCGAAGGCTTTAATGGCGGAGGCTTGCTTATTCGTTTTCATTCTCTTGTTGGTTTTCTTCCTTATCCACAGTTAACCCCTTCTCGTTCTTGTAAAGGTACTCTCTCTCTCTCTCTCTTGTTCCATTCTTGTTTGTGTGTTTCTTTGGAAGAAGAAGAGTCGTTGATGGTTTTTTTGTTTCCTTACAACTGAAGAGCCTCAGAAAAGCATTCACGAGATAGCTAAGACTTTGGTTGGTTCAGTACTTCCTGTTAAGGTAAGCCTTCTTTCTTGTTTCTTGATTTCATAATGTGTAGAAACCCTATAGTGATTTTAGAGGTTAAATGCATTTATAAATAGGTTGTTCAAGCTGATGAGGAGAACAAAAAGTTGATCCTATCTGAGAAGTTAGCACTATGGCCAAAGTATTCACAAAACGTTAACGTTGGGGATGTGTTTACTGGAAGAGTTGGATCTGTTGAGGACTATGGTGCTTTTATCCACTTGCGCTTCGATGATGGTATTTGTTTTACCAAATTGCTTTCTTCTTCTTCTGAGCCAGCTGTGACATTGATGGAACTATCTATGTTGGTAGGTCTTTATCATCTAACCGGACTAGTCCATGTCTCTGAGGTCTCGTGGGATTATGTTCAAGATGTTAGAGATGTGTTACGCGATGGTGATGAGGTTCGGGTTATTGTCACAAATATCGACAAGTTAAGTTTCTCTTCTTCTTCCTTTTCTTGGTTACTATATTTTATTACTACATATATGTTGTAGTCAAAGAGATGGTCCGATGATGCAGAGAGAAATCAAGGATTACACTATCCATCAAACAACTGGAAGATGATCCTCTTCTAGAGACATTGGACAAAGTGATTTTGAAGGTAAAAAACAATGTGAATGTGTTTCTGTTAGTTTGGTTTTAAGTGATTGATAAGAGATAGTTTGGATGTTATTACAGGACAGCTCTAGTGGATCTGCTTCGCTAAGCTCCACCAATGGAGATACAATTGAACCTCTTCCAGGTCTAGAAACTATACTTGAAGAGCTATTGCAAGAAGACGGGTATAGTAGTCAAATATCATTTCATAATTTGGAAAAAAATTGTTTACGGTTGGAGATTGTTAATTGCATAGTTTAGATTCTTTGTTTTAGGCTTAACCATCTAAAGATGCAAGAACATTGTAAACTACATCTTGATCAATCTTTCCTCATAACTATTTAAATTGCAGAATAGAAACTGTGAAAATCAACCGGCAAGGATTTGAGAAAAGAGTGGTTTCACAAGACCTACAACTTTGGCTCTCAAATGTGAGTTCTGCTGTGCTTTGATATATTTCCCGTAATCATAAACTATTATTTTGCTATGTTGTGAATGTTCCCCATTCTATAAATGCTTTTTTTTTACATCATGCAGACACCACCTTCTGAAGGAAAGTTTGTTCTTCTTGCACGTGCTGGAAGACAGGTAAAAGATCTCATAGAAACTATTTTATTTCCAGCATTTGTGGCCCATAGATGTTGGATGGTTCTTTGCTGAAGTGTAAGTATATAAAACTATTGTTAATTAAACATCTCTCAGGTACAAGAGATACACTTGACAACGTCTCTGGATCAACAAGGAATCAAGAAAGCGTTACAGCGAGTACTAGAACGCGTCCCCTAAAGAGAATTTGCTTCTTGGCCTCTAAATCAGCTATATGCATCTTTGCCCAACAGTAGTTTGGGTCGTCATTGGCATAATCAAGTGGAGCAGCAGCTACTTGGAGAAATCTAAAAAGGGCAATGCAAATTCATTTGTATGTGACACAACACAACCTATGAAAAACACATATATATCGATACTCAGTTCACAATACATAAATCGGTTTACGTACAAGTCTGTATACAAATGTATATTCAAAAATCTATTAGTAAGTAAAGAAGCCCATCATCATATTCAAGATCTAACCTTCAAGTCAATTATTGACACCCAGACAAACAGCTGACTGTTATTTATAAATTACAGTTTTTCAATCTTTAAACTAGTCTTGTTAATTAGCCAAGAATAATTAAGCATGATAATTAAAATCAATTTGTTTGTTTTTTCTCCCTTACACAACTTTATTGTCTCTCTCCAATGCACATGCTTTCCTCTCACTCCAATGATTAAACAGATGCCAGCCTAATAAGCAGCCTACCCACTTTCACCATCTAATGTTTCCACATTAACATTAAAAAAAAAATTTCTTCTCCTCTTTTTTTAACAGTAAAATAATTCACTTTAAAAAAAAAAATCTTTAGTTAAAAGTCTTATCATTACTTTCCCTCCTTTATCACCTTCTATTAACCTCCTCTGTGACTGGGATGAGTTAAAAAAAAGAAAGTCACAGCCTTCTCTTTCCTTTTTAACTACTTTGATTGATTAATCATTCATTCATTGCTAAGTTCCCCCATCTTGTACCGTCTCCAAATTTTCCTTTTTTGACGCAAACAAACCCCCAAACTGGTTAGCTTCTTGCTTACATTTTTCAGAAAACATTCAGAATCTTTTCCTCGGAGGTATAAGTTCATAATTGTCACCGTGTCTGAAGAAAAATAATCACACAGAACACAAAACTGTGGTCCTTGTGTTTCAAAAAATCTAATATTTCCCATGTAGAAAGCAACTTTCAGGATGCAGAATCTCATTTACTGATCTGGGTTTCACTCAATTTGGTAGTCTTTACTATTTAGTACTATCGAAATCAAGCTACAAAATCGATTTGTATATATGTTATATTTTGATTGTACAAAATGACTATAAATTATTAAACAATAAAATCTCACATTTAAAACTCTGTGAAAATTTTATAATTTTTTGTTATAACAAAATACAAATGATCATAAATCTATATGAGTAGGAAGTTTCATTTAATATACACTTAGAATTACATCTATTTTAATATCCTTTAAATTGAATTATATGTCATATATATATATATATTGATAAAATTAAACATTTTTACCATTTTATTTTGATCCAGTCATTAAAATATATTTTGAATATAGTTGCTATTATTAGAAAAAATCTTAAAACATATTTTCGTTTTATAATATTTTATATAATATCATCATGTTAAAGGCATAGATTATTAAAGAACGTAAACTTTTTAAAGAGTGGTCGAAGATTATGAATAAAATATATTTTTATACAAATTATATTTCAACATTTATTCTTAAGTTAGCTATAATATGTAATATTTTCGGAATTTTTTTAATCTAATATTTTTATAACTTATCACACACTAAATGCTAATTAGATATAATTGAAAATAGAAAATATAGGAAAATCGAGCATTGGTGACACAATCTCCTAAAATACATATTTACTAAAGTCATTTTTGTTAAATATGATTTGTTTACCTATTAATATAAGGTTATTCTTGATTTAGTTTCTTTTAGAACTGAATTAAATAAATTCAAAACTTTCAACCAATCAAATTAAAACAATTGATTAGATAGTTCTCTTTTATGACACATAAGCAAAATTACTAAAGTAACTTCTCAATTAATATACAAATTATTTTTCAACATTTATTCTAAAGTTAGTTATAATATGTAATATTGTTTAGAATGTTTTTTAATCTAATATTTTTATAACTTATCATACGCTAAATGCTACTTAGGTATAACTGAAAATATTAAATATAGGAAAATCGAGCGTTTGTGACACAATCTCTTAAAATACATATTTATTAAAGTCATTTTTGTTAAGTATGATTTTCTTACCAATTGATATAATGTTATTCTTGATTTAGTTTTTTCTTAGAACTGAAATTAATACATCCAAAGCTTTCAACCAATCAAATCTTATATGTTCAAACAGAAGTCATGATTTTTCATTCATATGTGTTTTATTAACTAGATGGACTATTACTAGAAATCATAACTTTAAATATGTGTATTATTTATTCAACTATACATTTTATTTTAAGTTAACAATAAAAATTAATAATTAATTAAAATCAGTAGCTTTCCATTATTTTAGGAATTTTTTTAATGAAATATTTAATTTATTGATCATCTTTGAAAAAGAATGTATTTACATGATATGAGATTTAGAAACTAGTGTTCAAAGACAGTAGCAAAACTAAACTATTTTAGGACTAGTGAGCTTCGGACCAATGAGCCATGATCCCCACCCACAGCTTAGGCTTCTGGTAGTATTTTGTAGACATGATTCGGTTCCTCACTGTTTTGTCGATGAGGCGTGCTAATTATTTTAGGGATTTCATAAATAAAAGTAAAAATATATTGAATATTTGAACTGTTTTAATTATATTTAATATATAATTATATATATATAAACATTTTCTAAAATTTTGCTTAAAATATGTTAACAAGAACTTAATTTTAAAAAATTATATGTAAATGTTTTAACTAATTTCGTAATTAGTTTTGAAATATTATTATACCCTAATATATTCAATTATCATAAAATCAAAATTAATATTCTATCTTATTTTTATCAATAATATAATCAAATCAAGCATATTAAAAGGAAATTGTTATGTTGATGTAAGCACTTTAGAATATATTAATTTTCAAAAAAATAGCTTCAATAATTTCTTTATTATAAATGAAATATAATTTTTCATTAATATATATATATATATAGAGAGAGTTATTATTTATGTAATTTAAAATAAAATTTCTGACATACTTTTATCTCTTTTATATTTGTAATCAATCATGTTAAAATAAAATTATTATATTGAACTACATAGGATAAAATTATATTAAATTGATAGCTAAAATTATTTTCATACATATAAAATATTTATGTTAAAAATAATATTCGATGACAGACTATAATACATTTATGAATATTAACATATCTCAGATTTTGTATATACAATAATATATTATGTAAAATGTATAAACATAAAAATATTACAAAAATGAGATCAATTTTTAAAAGGCGGGTAAAAATTTAATAAAAATTAAATAAAAAATAATTATTAAAATCATGTTTCTCCATGCACATTGTTTTATTTAAATATTAAATATAAATACAATAAGATAAATATATAATAAGAAGAAACAAATACATGTGATGATTTTAAGTAATTGATTATTTATTACATGTAACTATAAATTATTATATTTGAAATATAAAAATTTAAATATATGATTAACATTAAATAATAATCTAAAAAAATATATATACATATAAAATTGAAAATAACACTGTCCAAGTCGAAATCTAGTTAAAACAATTAATTAGAGAGTCCTTATTTGAATGACACATAATCAAAATTACTAACTTGACTTCTAAATAAATATAAAGAAGGATTTTGTTATGAAAGATATCGTCTCTTTAAATTTTTGGAAATGAAGAATATTCTAGCATTACTATAATCATTACATGCTCGAAAAAAATATCTTCTTAACACAATTGATCAGATATAAGTGCAGAAAATAGTGTTCTTCAAAAGCAATTAGCTTATGGTTTCTTGTGGTAACAATAAAAAAAATGAAAATATAATAACGTTTTTTAAATATTAGATGACAATTTATTTTATTTTAAATAATATTATCTAATTTAGTTTAGTCACATATGAGTATTTCAATAACATAACTTTTCTAACAAAAAGTCTAATAAAATGAGTAACAATTCATATAAAACTAATTTTTAAAATTAAACTTGTAAATATGTTGTTCATTTTTGTAAAATAAATCAAGTGGTTAATATATGATTAACAAAATTTCATCAAATAAAAATGGGAAATTGTCCAAAATAGACCATGTTCAAGTTTTTGTCACAAAAATATACTTTAAGGAAAAAAGACCCTACTACCCTAGATATATGAGTATAAATAAATAAATAAAAAATAAAAAATATACATTTGTTTATAGTTTTTGTAATTTTTTTGAAATTTTTTTTTTCGAAATAATTTTTTAATTAATTTTTTCAGTTTTTCTTTTTATAATTCAAAATTACTTTTTGAAACTATTTTTCAAATTTTTATTTTCAAAATTTTAATATTTTGTTTTATAATTTATAAACATTAAAACCTTAATCCCAAAACCCTCTTTAACTCTAAACCTTATACAGAATAACTATTTTGGTTTACAGAGTCCAACATGAATCTGTAAACTTGTCGACAGTAAAAAAAACTCTAAACCCTAAATTTTGAATTAATTTAACCCCCAAGGGTATAAATATATTTACCTGTTTAATGAAATATTTTGGTCAATTTGATATTTGAAGTTTATATTTGTGACAAAAACTTGCTTTGGTGTTCGTTATGTCTTTTTCTTAATAAAAACTGCAGCAGTTATAATTTTTCCAAATAATATTATATACAAAAACAAATTTGATATAAAATTTATGTCTTTATAACATATTTTATATTCTAAATGTTATTTTATATTCTAGTTAACCTGTGAAAATGGAGTTTCCAGTTGTGTAACTCTTGAAAGATTCTTGCTAAGGATGATTCTCCTCCCCTTTAAGTTGTAAGCTTCATTGGAAAAAAATCAACACATTTTAACTTTTTTTTTCAACACATTTTAACAAAGATGTAAGAATAGACAGTGATATTGAAATTTTAATGAACATGATCAAATGACATATATACCAGAAACATTTGGCATTTATCTAGGTTTTGAAGAGATACCCTGTCTAACATATAAATTATGAACCCATATTTTAGAATATAAAGTTTTCTAAACAATACCTTTTTAGATATGTTGAAGAAATCAAATAACATGAAAATAGATGAAATATTAATATTTGTCGTTGATTCTTTTTCCCATGAAATCTAATTGCGCGAAAAATCAGCCAATTCATACATTAACAGAGGGTCGCGGTCCCGATCAATACATCAACACGGACCATGTGCCAAAGCATACATCAACACATAAATATTCAAATTTCATACATCAACTAACACAATTCGGTTTTTACATACATTGACTAATTATCTGTTAGTCAAACATGACATGTATGTTATATATTGATTACGTGGCTTTTTATATTTCTAAATAATTATTAATTATTAAAAACAAAATTTCAAAAATGAGGTTTGGGGGATTCGAACCTGGGTGTTGCCAAGGTAACAATAGACTCATTAGCCACTGTGCCAAACACAATTAACTATTGTATTCTCTATTACTTTCTATTATACCTAATTTTTAAAAAGTATTTTCAGCTTCGTCCCTCTCCTTCCACCCCTTCATTTGTAGATAAAAAAGTAGTTTGAAATTATATGTTTTTAAATTTGAACATTTTCAAAAAAAATCTAGTTTTTTTTTTCAATTTTTTTTGAATTTTTTATTAAAATTTGAAAATACTTTTTGAAACTATTTTAAAAATAATATTTTGAAATTTTAATATTTTTTAAACACAAGAATAACATTTAAGCTAATTACATACAATTACTTATGATTTATATATTTTGCGAAAATAATTCTAAATAATTTAAAACTCATAACAAGGAATATGAACATATGAAAATGTGTAATTATGTAGGAATAAGAAAATAACAGGATATATTCATATTCCTTGTTATAAGTTTTTAAGTGCTTAGAATTAGTTTCACAAAGTATATATATACATCATAAGTAATTGTATGTAAATAACTTAGTGATTATTACTGTGTTTAAAAAACAATATTAAATTTTAAAAATATAAATTTATACAATAGTTTCAAAAATTATTTTGAATTTCAATAAAATGATTTTTAAGAAAAAAAATTGATAAAAGATTAGAAAAGTTCAAGTTTGAAAACATATAATTTCAAATTATTAAAAAATATTTTATTTTTATTATCTATAAATCAAGGAATGGAAAGACCCTTTAATTATTTAGTTTGTTCGGATGATGAGAGCGAAGAAGAAGATGAAAATATATTATTTTTAAATATTCTTTAAGAAAACAATCAGTTAATTGAGTTTGGCACAATGGCTAATGGGTCGATTATTAGCCTGATTAAACCCGGGTTCTGAGTTCCCCATGCTTCATTTTTGAAATTTAGTTTTTAATAACTAATGATTAATTAGAAATAACGGACAGCTCAGATTCTGTTATGTTTAACTAACAGATAATTGGTCAATGTATGTAAAAACCGAATTGTGTTAGTTGATGTATAAAATTTGAATATTTTATATGTTGATGTACATTCTGGCACATAGTCCGTGTTGATGTACTGATCGGGTCCGTTTTCGCATATGAATAGGCTGATTTCCCCTAATTGCGCACAGAGGAAACAATGTTTAGATGAGTGAAAAAAAAACAGGATCCATATGGCGTATTTGAACCATATAGATACAGATGGGCTTAAATGATTTTAATAAGAGCCCAAAACAAATACGACATCGTAGTGAAAGCGTAGCGTCTACAGAATCTGTAGCTTAATTAGGAAGAAGAAAGAAGAGAAAAAATCCGAGAGATCCTCGTTGACGCATCTACTAAGAAAGAGAGAGGTCAAAGGAGGCGAACCTACCCGTTGAAAATCATCTCCTTGTTTCCGTTGAATCTGTCAAAAAATTGAACTGAAAAAATCGAAACCCTAGAGGAAGGTGGAAGGAGGGGGACGTGATGAACAGATTGAGGAATCTGGACGCTTACCCCAAAATCAATGAAGATTTCTACAAGCGTACTCTCTCTGGTGGTGTCATCACCCTCTTTTCTTCCGTCGTTATGATAATTCTCTTCTTCTCCGAGCTTCGTAAGTCCCAATTCTTAAAGCTCGATGCTTTTTCGTAGTGTTGAATTTTGATAAAGTTTTGATTTTTATTTGTGGGTTTTGATTTTTTCTTGGTGGGCTTTAGGCCTTTATATGCATCCTGTTACCGAGACTCAGCTCCGTGTTGATACATCAAGAGGGGAGAAGCTGCGTATCAATGTAAAAGCTTTGTTCCTTTTGCTGCTACTGGTTTTTGAGTTTGTTAGATTACTAGTTTTAATGGGTTTTTTTTTACCATATGCAATTTTGTAGTTTGATGTTACGTTTCCTGCGCTTCAATGCTCGATTATTAGTATTGATACAATGGATATCAGCGGAGAGAGGCACCTTGATGTGGTATGTATGTGTGGCTCTCCTGGAGTGTTCTTTTTTTTTTAATTCGATGTCTTTACACTTTTGTCTGATTTTTTTTTTAATTCAGCGACATGATATTATTAAAAGAAGATTAGGCTCTCATGGAAATGTCATTGAGGCCAAACAAGATGGAATTGGTCATACTAAGGTTACTTTTTCATTGATTTTATTGTGAAGTCTTAATTAAGAAGCTGAAAGTGCGATTGTTGTTGTCTATCCCCTAGATTGAGAAGCCTTTACAGAAACATGGTGGAAGGTTGGAGCACAATGAGACATATTGTGGTTCCTGCTTTGGTGCCGAAGCGGTAAAAACAGAGTTTTTTTTTTAGTTGTTGTTTCATTTATTTGTTTGCACTTTTTTGTTTAAGTGGTGAATGTTTTGATCCTCTTTACATGTTTTAATAGACGGATGATGCATGTTGTAATTCATGTGAGGAAGTTCGAGAAGCTTATCGTAAGAAAGGTTGGGCCCTCTCTGACCCTGAATCTATCGACCAGGTATACTCACATAGTCACATAAGAACAAAAGTAGAGTTAATCTTGTTACTTTTAGTTTCTGGACTTCACATCTAGTTGTTATTATATTCTCTCAGTGTAAGAGAGAAGGCTATGTGCAAAAGGTGAAAGACGAAGAAGGTGAAGGTTGCAACGTTCACGGCTTCTTGGAAGTGAACAAAGTCGCTGGGAATTTTCATTTCATTCCAGGTCAAAGCTTTCATCAATCCGGTTTTCAGTTTGGTGATCTGGTATTCTTCCAGCAAGGCAACTACAATGTAAAGAGATGCTCTCGTTCGTGTTTATATGTAGCTTATGTTTCATATTGGGTTTGACTGACTCCAATTGTATCTCTATACAGATTAGCCACAAGGTTAACAGGTTGGCCTTTGGTGACTTTTTCCCTGGTGTAGTGAACCCTCTAGATGGGTAAAAACCTTCTTTCCTTCTCTCTTCCTCCAACCCATTACTCATTCCTTGTATCGTCTTATCCTCTGAAACATTCTCTTGGTTCTCTCAGTGTCCAGTGGAATCAGGAGAAGCAGAACGGCGTGTATCAATATTTCATCAAGGTTTCCCCCATCTTTTACTTGTTACTCGAGATGGCATATTTTAGATATCATTCTTGAAGAGAATATAGTAATAAAGAAATGGGATTATGTGGTGTGGTATTGTAGGTGGTACCAAGCATATACACTGATGTTCACGGGCATACTATTCAGTCAAACCAGGTGAAGCTAAATCTCTGCTTAAGCATCTCTAACAATTTCGTTTTCTTGTTAAAATGTAACAAGTTTGGTTTCTTTTTCTTGGGGGCAAAGTTCTCTGTGACGGAACATTTCCAGAAAATGGAAGCAGGTCGAATGCAATCTCCGCCTGGTGTTTTCTTCTACTATGATCTTTCGCCGATTAAGGTCCGTTTTGGAGTTTGGTTTCTTGTGTTAAATCAAAGGCATTTTAACTTTTGATTATTGTTTGTTTGTTTGGTTTAGGTGATATTTGAGGAGCAGCATGTGGAGTTCTTGCACTTCCTAACAAATGTTTGTGCTATAGTAGGAGGTATCTTCACTGTATCAGGAATAGTTGATTCATTCATATACCATGGACAAAGAGCCATTAAGAAGAAAATGGAGATTGGTAAATTCAACTGAGTTGTTTTGTTTAATTATATATAATATATATTCTTCATACATTCTTGATCAGAGACTGTTTAATCTTGAATGGGGTTTTACAGTTAGACATTAGGTTTTGATGAATCTTGTAACAATGCGATCCTTGTTTGATTATGAACTATGAAGGGATCTGAGAAACTTTTACTTTACCTTTTTAATTATGTATCTCTTCCTTTTACAAATATACGAAATCTTATCCTTTTGCTTACTACACTGTAAACAACATACATCAAAAAACACATACGTAAGGAGTGAATGAAGAAAAAAGAGTTTCGTATTTGGATTTGTTCGGCCGTTCATTTAGAATGAAGAAACTCACAGGCATACCTTTTTTTTTTGTAACACATGTTTTTTGCTTTCATAGTTGAAATTAATGGAAAATAAAAGAGGCGTGATGTCTAAGCTTTCGCTGGTCTCATAATGAGTTCGCATCCTTAGAAAAATACATATACCTAAGAAAAACTCAAATATCACCAAGCACTGCCATTAAACATAACTTTGAAGTAATCATTCCTACACAAGGAGACATGAGGTTGACGCTCTGACCACAGTAGCCAACTCGTTGAGCATCTCACTTCTCTGTTCCAAATCTTCCAGCAAGAAAGTTGCTTTCTTCAACCGTCCAGCGTTCTGGAGGATGTATATGGCCACTTGTTTGTAATCTTCTCGTTCCCATTCGTATTCTGTCCACACCAATGTCTCAAGATGGCACACCAAACATTCTGGTACACGTCTCGGCTGATTCCACTCCCATTCCACCGGACAATAATCACAAAATAACTGACAACAATTAACATGACATTAGATCATCAGAATATATGAAATAACTTGTGGTGATTGCTTACGCAAAACTAATATGACATTAGATCATCAAAATATATGAAATAATAACTTGTGGCAATTGCTTACGCTGACGAGCTTGAGGATTTGCAATTTAGGAGAGCTATCGAGCATCAACCAAAGATTCCCAACATTTAGTTCATTTACTTGTATCTCCAAAGACACCAGCTGATAGAAGATAGGATACTTGATCTGTGGACAGTTATAAAACATTGTTAACCAATGTGGCAAATACAAAAAAAAAGATTGGTAAATTTGTATATACCGTTAAGGGTAAATCTAGTGAAAGACGCTTGGCTGAAGTTATAGATGCAAGAATGTTCTCATTGTCAATATGAGGAACGTCAGAGATCTTTGCTTCTACCAGCTCTGGCGCGTTCTCCATCAGACAGAAGTCACCAGAAATGATGCAATCCATGTTTAAGTATTTCAAAGACGGTGTATTTATCACATAGCCTCCATCATGTGAGCCGCCGCCACAATAATCCTCTTCTATGGTTAGCCTTTGTAGTGATGGAATCGAGATAGTGTATGTCACCACATCGTAGTTCATGATCCGTGTCACAAACAAGTCTTGAAGCCTAGGACATCCAGAGAAAAGGTTGGAAACGGATGCTTCATCTATGAATATTACGTCGTGAAGATGCAGCTTTTTAAGTGCATTCAAGCAGACCCGATAAGGAAACTCTAAATGAACGTCATGCATGAGCTTCAGTGTATGGAGTGTATTGTTATAGCTACACAATACACTTGGAAACCTGAATGCATCTTCTGGATCTCGACGGAGGTGACACAACGACAGCTTACGCACATGGCGTGAAAATGCAATTCCAAACAAAATTTCAATATCCGAAGGACCAGTTGTATCGTCAATGCTCAAATACAGACTTTCCAGATATGGAGACTGATGTAAAATCATCGACCTATAAACATCCTCTGAAGACACGTTGGACATTATACAATCAAAGTCGAGATTTGGCACCATCTTCCAAAGAGATCTCCACCGTTTAGACAAAACACTCGTGGCTATGAGCTCTTTTGTTCGAAGTGAAGACAATATATGCACAAGCAAAACTTCAGGTAACTCACTGATCCTATCTTCGTTTTCTATTCCCAAACTATCAAAAACCAATAATCAAATATATCAGTTTTGGGGTTCTAGTGAAGTTAATTAGCGAATTAGCAAAAAAATTATCAATTAGCGTAGAGCATAGAAAGGTATTCAGAAAAGAAGAACAACAACAACAAAAAAAGAAACAGAGAATCATACCATTGTTGTTGTTCCATTGTGGTTGAGACAACAGTACAGTTTTGAGAGTAGTACTTGAGATTTATGACTTCCCGGTGCAAACGCAAGAACACGGGTAATGCTTAAATAATGATAGTGTTGACGATTCAGCTTCATAACTATTCAGTTGTGTTGATTGTAACAAAGTGCCTAGAATCTCGAGAAGAAAGAAGACGAGAAGTCTATAAAATCAAACATATTAATGGGTTTATTTTTGGAAAATAGACTTAACGAAACAAATATATTGGAAATCTACTAATTTATTATTTAGTTAATTTTAACATATTTTTCCGCTTAATTTTAACAAAATGAAGAAATATTAAGCAAAGAAAGCTACTTTTATTATGAGGCATTTACACTATGGTGGGATAGTTTTACTATTTATTCTTTTAGAGTAGATATTTTGTGATATTAACACATTTTTTGTCATTTTTGAAAATATATTAATCAAAAAAATATTGCATCTATGTGTTTAAGGCTTGCAATGAGTAACGCAGATAAAAATTGCAGATCAAACAAAATAAATGTTGATTATACAGATCAAGTAAAATAAATGTAGATCAAATCAATTTGTGTAAATTAAAAATAAATAAATTATTGTATTTAAAATAAATGATAAAATTATTTTAGTGATAATTAAAAAATTTAAATAAAATAAAATTTATTATATATAAATTATAAATTTCATTTTGACAAAAATAAAAATAAATATCATTTTTTTAATAAATATAGTTAAATTTAAAGTTATATAAAAATTCATAACAATCAGAAAATAATAAATATTCTTGTTTTACTCTTGTTTTTGGTATCTTAATTCAATTTTGGTTAAAATAAATATGTTAGAAGCTAAGACATTTTATCGTCTATTATAAGTTATAAACTAACTTATTTAATGCTATAATATAACTGTAAAGAGCAAGTTATTCTTTACTAAGTACTATTATTGAATATATATTTCAACTTGTTTTCATTATATTAATTTAAGAAACTAATTAAGAGTGTATCCTTCTTTCAACTAAATTTAATGGATATAGATATATCAATAGGGGGTAGTACATATCCGGATATCCGGAAAATTTAGGGTATGCGGATCTGGATGTAAATTTGTTGGATCTGTGAATTTCGTATCTGAATTTTGATTTGTGATTTTCGGATATCTGTCTAGATATCATACTATCTGCGGGTATCTGGATTCAAAGTTGTAAAATAAATTAAAAATAAAATACAATTCTTTTAAAGATACCAAAGTTCTAAAGATAAAAAATAAATTAAATGTCTATACAAGATTTTATAAATATATAGATGTATAAATATATTAAAAGATTAAAATATAAGATTATAAAACTAATTATATTTATAAATATTACTATATCAAACATCATTATTAATAAATTAAAATTTAATGCATTTTTAAAATACGGATCCGGATATTCATACCAAAAATCAAGATATTCGGATCCGTATTCACTTTTGACAAATCCAAGATTTTACTATGAGGATCTGGATTAGGATATCTCAAATATTATATTTTTGGAGCGGATTTGGAATGGATGTTGAATTGAATATGAACCTCGGATAATAAGTTTGAGGTTTAAATATATGAGTCAACTGAAAAATATAAGAAAACTAAGTACACAGAAGACACAAAAAATGAAAGTGCATGTATATGTTATAAGAAATTTTGATTGACATAAGGAAATTTTCTAGCATACTTTTGATCAAAAGAAATAAAGCATACTTTTGATCAAAAGAAATAAAATATTGTACTATTTATAGATAACATACTAAATATAAAAACATGTGGCATATGCGATCGTCTGCCCTTCTCCCTCTCTCTTTTCCCTTCAGTACAAAAAATCAATACACTGCTAATCTGCATGAAATTCAACAATAATCTACCAAATGTAGAATAAATAGAGACCACTTTTAATGCAGAATGAAGTGCAATATTTTTATCATTCAACACATTTTTTTGCAGAACAAAAACAAATAACTAAAAAATAAAAGAAACTGCATGAAAATTTAAATTACACATAAAAGTTTTGATCTGCAAATACGGAGAAAAATAGGCAAGACATTTGCAGATGACCAATAATATAAATTTACTTATTTAGGGAATTAATGATTAATAGAGAGCCTATTTTATCAATTCATGTTATTCACTTTCAAACTAAATAACTAAATCTTAAAAATATTTTTTTGTATTTCGTCTATGAAACAATTTATTTTATAACGGATATATTTTACAGAATAGAAATAATTTTATAAACAATTTACATAAAATTATATATTTAATATATTCATAATTTTCATAATTATGTTTGCAATAACGAGATATACATATTATTTTGTATTATCTATTTTTTACTTCACTAAAAAACATATATAATATTTACCTTGATATAAACATATATTATATGGTTTTTTTATTATTGTTAATAACTAAAATAATTAAAATAATTAATACTTCTTAAGAAATTCTAATCTTCTAATATTTTGTATAACTTATTATAATGAATATATTTGCACTGTTTGGTCAATTATATTTCATTATTTATACATAAAAATATTTATTTTAGCTAAAATATTTAATTTTAGTTATTATTTTCTAAAATTTAATAAAATATGATAATTTGGTAAATTTATTTGATAAATAAATCTACAATTATTTTGACAATTTTTTAAAAACCGGACCAGCCAGTCAAATTGTGACTAATCCATCTTTCATGTTCCAGGTTGCTCTAAAAACCGGATTTAAACTAAACCGTCAAAACTCATAAAACCGGTTCAATGTCAAAATTTGTTTTTCTTAAAAAATTAGTAAAAAATAAGATTTCAACAGACTGTAATAAATAAATTCACATTAGTTTAAGATAGTTACATAATTATAATATTTTATGATTTAATATTGATGAAAATTATATTAATTAGTTATATAATTAAATTTATATTTTAATTAACTAAAAATAAAATAAAATATTCAGGTGGACCGGTCCAACAATTGACTTAATCACCATCCTGAGTCAATTTCCGGTCAAATTTTCAAAATATTAATTTTGTATAATCATGCTGATTTTCCTTTTATTTACTTGATTTGCATTATCGGTTTGATCTGCTTTTGATCTGTTTGATTTGCATTATTAGTTTGATCTGCATTTTGTGATCTTCATTGTCCATTTGAAACATTAGTTTATTTAGTTATGCATTTTTAATTGTTGAATAGGTATTAAATGCAGTTTTTCTGAATAAAAAATTCTTCTGCATTTCTCATATATTTCCGTGCAACACAATCAAACTTTGAATTTAAGAGATTGTTATGTGAACATTCACCTACCTTGAAAGATTTTAATAACATAAACAAAAGCAAAACAATGTTCACAAATTTTTCATTGTTAGATTTTCAACAGTTTTAGTAATTTATTATATTTTAAAAAATTGAAAATATATATAAAAATCTAAATATTTTTAATTAAATGGATAATGTGATTGTTTAAGAATTTTAATAATATAAATTTAAAAAAAAAAGATTGAGGGTGCAAAAATTATTATCAAATCTCGATTATTCAAAATCATTAATTATCATATATATATATTAATCATATTAGATAATTCTGTATGTTTTATTTAAGAAAAGAATGAAAAATATTTTTATGCATTACTATTTAATTTAATAAAAATTATATAATATATATTTAGATGGACCAATCTATTTCCTAAAGATTCTAAAAATAATCATGATGATAGCGACAGTGGCTACATTCAAAAATGTTGTAATAGTCCTCAATTAATATATAATTTAAAGGAAAAAATAAATAAGCTAAAGAAATCTCCAAATGATTAATTGATATAAGGCTTGAGGATTTACAACCAAACAAGGCACAAAGGGGAACTTAGTCAAACATTCTATATTTAGTTCCTCCGGAATAGCCTAATTCTACGTACCTTCTCTCCCACCTTCCGTATATTAACAATATCCTCTGCCAACAAGTTCTTTTTTTGGTGATCATCATTTCAACCAATTCGATTTGCATGAAGAGAAATCATTTTCTTGCTTCGTCAATATGGGTCGTGTGAAATTGGAGATCAAGAGAATCGAGAACACAACGAACCGGCAAGTTACGTTCTCAAAACGTAGAAATGGGTTGATTAAGAAAGCTTATGAATTGTCGATTCTCTGTGACATTGACATTGCTCTTATCATGTTCTCTCCTTCTGATCGTCTTAGCCTCTTTTCGGGCAAAACTAGGTATTACACATTTTTAATCTTAACATTTTCAATTGCTAGCTTTGCATTGAGAAGAAAGATAAACTATATATTGTAGCCCATATTGCATATGATCATATCTCTTAATTAATTATCCAGGATAGAAGACGTTTTTGCAAGGTTTATTAATCTTCCTAACCAAGAACGAGACACGTAAGCTAACATTAGTTTCCTTTCATTTTCTTTTTAATTCCCGATTTTTAATATATTTGCATGCTATTAGGTTTTGCTTATGGTTATTACTATTTTTTCTTCAGTGCAATCTATCCGGACCAGGGTAGACGCCCGTATGTATCAATTTCTTGTTGTATAACATAATCATTTTGTGCGTAATTTATATCAAAATAAATTAATTATTTACATATTGACTCTTCCTTTTTTCGTAGGGATATTCAAAGCAAAGAGGTTCGACTGATCATATACTGATTAGTTTTTTTTCCCCTCAAAATGTGATATAGTGTGTTATCTTTCTATTGATTTAAATGTTATTGGATGACAGTATCTACTGAGGATTTTGCAGCAACTCAAGACCGAAAATGACATCGCTCTTCAAATTACAAAGTCTGAAACTTCCTTTTTGCTTTGTCTTCACAGTCGATTTATAATTTCTATAGTTCACCAACATACACACATTGGATAAAAAACTAACTTTTCAATTAACTTTATTTTGTTTCCGTATTTGAGAAAAAGCCCGGCAGCAATTAAGTCCGACGTAGAGGTGATTGATTTTTATTAACTAGAACATATAGATATATGTCGATATACTACGCATAGTTACTTAACCGCTTTATCTCTCTTGTTAAAATCTAGGAACTTGAGCAAGAAATTTGTAGGTTACAACAAGAACTCCAAATGGCAGAAGAAGAACTAAGGTTAGTTCGGAAAAAAAAACAAGTTCTAAACTTCTAATGTTAGTGATTTATAAAAGATGTTTATTAAAATAATGATCCTTTGTATAACCTAATTTGAGCAGGAGATACGAACCGGATCCAGTAAGATTCACTAGCATGGAGGATTATGATGTTTGTGAGAAGCAACTTCTCGAGACGTTAACACATGTTGTCCAACGACGAGAGCATCTCTTAAGAGGCCATTTACCTTCGTATGAAGCATCTACTATGCAACAAAGCATTGTAGGTCCTTTCTTAAACGGTGTGGTAGAAAGTTGGTTGCCTGAAAATGGACCCAACCAAACCCATTTATTTGATGCATCAGCCCATTCTAATCAATTCAGGTATTTCTTTTAGTCCAAATCAAAACATTTACATTAGTACAGTTACTTCACAATAAATGGGTTTTTATTTCTTTTGGGTTAAATTTTTTTTTGTCAGAGAATTGTCATCGGCTATGTATGAACCATTGTTGCAAGGGAGTAGCTCAAGTTCTAACCAAAACAATATGAGCGAATGCCAATTGACAAATAATAACGGTGAAATGTTCCCCGAGTGGGCTCAAGCGTACTCATCCTCGGCGTTATTCGCTTCTATCAACCAGGTCTTTAACATTAATCAATTACTACACTAGATAAGTATTAGCTAGAAGCAATATAAAATAAAATAAAACTAATCAACGTTATTAACTTATGATCAATGCCAGCATGGAAATGTTGGACCTAATATGGAGGAGATGATGCCAGTTCAACAAAGTGAAATCCCGGCGGTGACGGCGGAGGCACAACAAGCTGAGCATGAAGTCGTCGCTGACTATGAGACAAGGGTTCCTCAGCTCAGTAACCAGTAATGTCAAAACATGATTCCATGAATTATTTTACGTATACCAATTTATTTTGTTTTTTGTTCAAAATAAAAAACAATTTATTTTGTTTTATTATTTGTTCGGCATTTTTTTATGTGAGACCAAGAGTGTCAAAATGGGTCATGACCCATGGATTGATCCAACCCAAATTGACTCATTAACCCAAATGAACTGTTTATTTTTGATTCAGTGGATCAATGAGTTATCAGGTTAATGGATTAACAAGTTGATGGATTAACAAGTTGATGGGTTAACAGGTTAAATAGGTCTATTGGGTAGGGTTAAATTTGACCCATTTAATTTAATTAAATTTTAAAAAATATTGTGATTAAAAAAAATTCACACTAAAATCCCAAAACAGCAAAAATGTGTTTTCATGCCAAAATCACAAAAAACATGTTTTCATGCCAAAACCATAAAACACATTTTCCGCAAAAATTGCAAAAACATGTTTTCCGGCCAAAATCGAGAAATATCGTTTTCCCGGCAAAATAAAAAAATCTCGTTTTTTCGCCAAAATCGAGAAATCTTGTTTTTCCGCCAAAATTAAAAAATCTCATTTTCTCGCCAAAATTGAGAAATCTTGATTTCTCGCCAAAAAGCAAAAACGCATTTCCCGCCATAACCGAATTTTTTTGTCTTTTCTTGCCGAAACTGAAAAACTTATTTTTTCCGCTAAAACCAAAAAATTTCTTTTTTCCCGCCAAAACCATAAAATCTTGTTTTCCTGACGAAACCGAAAAACATATTTTTCCGCTAAAACCGGGAAATCTCGTTTTCCCGCCAAAACTGCAAAAACATGTTTTCCCGCCAAAACCAGAAAATCTTGTTTTTCTGCCGAAAGTGAAAAACATTATTCCGCTAAAACCGAAAAATTTCGTTTTTCTGCCAAAACTGCAAAGCGCATTTTCCCGCCAAAACCGAAAATTTTCCCGCCTAAATCGTAAAATATGTTTTTTCATTACAACCGAAAATTATGTTTTCCCATCAAAATCGAAAAATCTCATTTTTGCTAAAACCGAAAAAATCTTGTTTTTTTGCGAAAATTAAAAATTTCAGTTTTCCAATTAACCAAAAAAAATTCTTATACATTACAAATAATAAAAATGTTGGGTTGATGGGTCAACCATTAACCTATTTGACCCTCTTAATTTAATGGTAACAGACAACCCAGTTGGGTTATGGGCTGTGTTGACTAATTTGACCCAGTTGGTGATGAAAAGACGAAACGTGTGATTTGTAAGTTTTTTTGTCAGTAAAAGAAACTATAGAAGATAAACATTTCCATAAGACGACAAAAAAAACATTTTTACAATTTTATAGTTCTTCTAAAAGTACTACAACCATTTTATTATTTTTCTTGTAAAGTTTTTCTTTCTTGGTAAAGTTTAGTCTACTGAAATGTAAGCTTTACTAATCGTTTTCTGTCTATTCTACCATTTTTTTATAGATGACCGGTTAATCATCGGAACAGCATGAATCGGGCTGAAACCATGCCGTATTAGAGTTACTTGGAGAGTTAATAAGAAAAGTGAAAGAACTCATCACTTTGTAGATTTGAAGCTTAAAAATGATATGTTTGTTTTAGATTTAAATATTTTGACTAAAATTTATAAGAATAACAAGAAAAATCATTGAAGTCGCAAAAAAAATAATTGAAAATAGCTGGAACTCTAACAAAAAAATCACAGGTCAAAAAAAAAAAAGAGATAATATCATTATCGTAATTTCTAATTTGTTAACCCTAAAATATGAAAATAGCTAGATAAAATAAACACATGTGACTGGATAAAGCTTAACACCTAATCAATTAATCACAGTTAAAAAAAGATGAAAAATAGCAAAATGCATTCCAAACCAAGGTCGGGAAGAATAAAATAAACGTGAAAAATGGATACAAAACACTAAAAAGAAAATGGCAAAATGCATTCTCTAAATAGTAACAATTGTTTTAGTGCACATATTTATTATTAAACGTAAAATGGATATAAACCCCATAAAAATTATTCTCCTATTAATTGATTAGGCGTTAGGCTTTTATCCACTCACATGTGTTTATTTTATCTAGCAAATTTTCGAACAAGGCGTTCATCCTACCATTTTAGTTTGATATTTTGTTTTTGTCAGATGCACATTAACTACTAAAAGTAAAGATCTAAATTGGGTATTATCCAGAACATGCAACACTTACAAAGTATTTGGTTTCTTAAAAATACATAAATATTTTTTTTATAAAGAGCGTCACTATATTTATATAATAATTATATACAATAATGATATTCGAGCGTAAAATTCAAAAAAAAAATATTAGATTTTAAAAAGTAATGACAATTGAAAAAAAGAAATCTCAAAGTCGTTTTTGAATTTGTCAAAATAATAAGTTTCTTTTTAGTGTTGATTTATTATAACACTGCAACTATGAAAATGATTATATAGACAATTTGACAATCGGTAATACTATGTCTTATAAGATGTACGCCTAACTGTATCATCTGAGCCGTCCTTCGAAAATCTACTATTGACCAGATTTATTTGCACTATGTTGAAGATTTCTTATATACTTTTCTTCAGTAGTCTACATTAATAAATCGCACTCTCTCTATTGAAACCTAGATTTCCTGTAATCTGCAAGAAATTGCATAGTCTGGGATTCGAATCCTATATATGAGTGTAAAGCTTTTAAACTTTAACCACTAGGCTACGATTCTTTTATGACAAAATAAATAAGTTTATCATTAAGAAAATAGTTTGCTGACACGAAATAATTTGACAGAATCTGGTGAAAGAGTGATGCCAGCCCAAAAAAGGAATAAAATTGGAACTATTAAAAACACAAATCTAATTTTTGGGTAAAGATACAACTTACAGCCTTCTTCTGGGCGTTTAAATGAGCCGAAAACAATAACCTATTTCGGTGTGGCAATCAAAACTTTGAACTAGCGTTCGGCGTATTGAGTTTAATTCTTTCATAACACTGTTTTAACATTGACATTGTCGGAATCGAAGGTCAGCCCAAATCTTGGACTGTGGATGAAGTACATTTGAAGGTTCTCAAGTTTGTAAGTTCCACTTTAACAAAGTCCCGGAAAATGCCTATTTTGGACAAAAGGACACGTACAGTTATATGTATTTTCATTCTGATATTTCTTGTTTTTCTCAATTTCAGCGAGTTTTCCTAAGATTTTGCCATTTATTTGACATCTTGATGGCACATATCATAATAAAGAACACCAAACCGAGTGGAATGAGTTTGACATCTTTAGGCCTCATACACTAAGATTCTTTTACTCGGATAGTATGGCGCACTAGCAGTTAAGGGTACAAGTAGAAGCAGTCTATTAACCAAAAACGAACAAGAGAGAGAGTTAAGATGTTTTAGAGAGAGAGTAGAGTTTCAGAAAGTACGTTGTTGATTTTTATTACTTGGTGAATAAATTACAATGAGACTTCACCCTTTTTATTTACACATTCCACTTTCTCAACGAACAGATCAAACTAAACCAACGGCTAAAATCTACTTTCTAAATTGTTCTACACCTCCTCTCTAACTTAATCTCTAAGTATTTTCATCTTTAAGTATTCTACAAGGTTACATAAGGATATTTTACAAAAAAAATTAATACTTAAGAAAACAAAGAGTAACTTATAATCTGCGAGAATTCATTCTCAAGTACTTTTTTTTTTGTCCTTTTCAAGTGCTAAGGGCCCCGATTCAGCCTTTTGGTTGGTCTCACCTGAAAGTACAATGTAAGAGGTTGTGGTCTCTACTCTCGGAATTGGCACCGGTGATAAAGGATGAGAAATTGTGGGGTGTACAGAAATTCATGTCTTGTACTATTTATAGGCAAAAAACATTAGTTCAGAACATCACAATATTATGTAATTATGTGTTTTCCTGCATCACGTGCATAAATAAAAGTTCAAATTTATTTATAACTATTTTTAATAGAATTAGTAATCTAGAAGATTGGTGAATCTTAACTTAATATCAGTAATATATTTAAATATATTTGTAATTATATACAAAAATTATTGTTATTACTTGTTTTGTGTTTTAAAAATAACTAAAATAAATATAATTATTTATACAATGTTCAATGATTTAGATTATTACAATATTTAAAAAACTTGTCATAATATATAAACTGAATTATACATGTTACTATAATCTTAATATCATATAGTAACTTTTAACTTTGATACTTTACTTTGTAAAAGAATGTGGTAATGAACCTTTTAAAAAGTAATATATTCTTTTAGATATATTTTTTGTCAAGATAGATTAAAATTTGAAGATGTAAAGCACATATAATTTGGAGAAAATTTTATTTTCAAAATTCAAAACATTATAAATGCTAAAATATAGATCACTTATTTTATTTACAGTATATAGAACAATTTAATTACGAGATATAAATTTAAGAATGAAGTGGTTTCTTATAATTTTACCATACATAGATAAATTTTCATTACAAACTTTAAAATATACAAATTACTAAAATTAATAAATAAATTTGGTTGTTTTTAACTAGTGATCAACATATAAGCTTAATATTAGTTTCATCTCGGATTTCAAATTATTTTACCTAAATATATTAATTTTGGTAATAATAATATACCCAATCTTTAAATTATGTTAATAGTTATATATGTAATTTTTTTACACTTGAATTTATTTAATTGGGCTTTGAGTAGTAAATGTGTTAAACCATATCATAATTTGGTAGGTTTCATGTCATCATTTAAGTGAACCATATCATCATTTTTTTGCTAATATGAATGTGGTGATGACATGTAATCAAATCACTTGGTAAATAATGTATAGAGGATATATGAATCCCAAGATATGCAAGTGTGGAGACGAGTATTTTCATAGTCCGTATATACATGAATCAGTAACAATGATAAATAAGAATTTTCAATAATTTCAATATTGTTTTTAAAGATACCACAAAATTTTTGAAAAAATTCATCTGGAGGGTTTAATATAATAGTGTTCAGAAATATTCCCAAAACAATAGTTTACGGATTTAGAAAGGAAAATTATTTTCTTCAATTTATGGTGTTCTTAGAAAAATAAAAAGAGTACTGGTTTAAATTTTCTAAAAGGTGAACAATATTTTGATAGTTTAGAAAGAGTGAATTGGCTTAAAACCCAAAAATAATAATGAAACTAGCAAACTATCGATGATGAGACAAGTTTGGTGACTATCAACCAAGATACCATGGTGTGAGATTTAGGATATTCACTTAGAGGGGGTTTGTGAGATTTAAGATTATAAGAATTCTAAGATTCTATTGTTATTGGTAATATGATTCTTAAAGTTCTAAAACTCTTTTGTTATTGGTTTGGTGATTTTATAATTCCATAGAAATCTTTTGTTATTGGGATAATGGTTTTGTGAATCAATTGAAAATCCTATATTGTTCAAAAGGTTGAGTATTTTATGATTATGTAATTCTACTAAACTATAGTGTTATCTTTACTATATAAAAGCAACTAAATTGGAGGTTTCTAAGGGGTGACATGTCAGCATAAATATTCATATCCAATCAAATTGTCACATCATCATAATTTCTGGTGCAAATCGTAAGCTATTGTAATATGTTGCTGGGATTGAACAAGACTTATGTAATTGTCTCGAAAAATATTGAAACCCTTCAGCCCAAATACACCATATTTACTTAGACGAGTGTCAACGGCTTCAACTGCCGATTGCATGTAGCTCTCCGGTGTAACGGGAATGACGATAAGAATCCCTCTTCAAACTCCTTTATTACTCACCAAGTGGAAACACATTTAAACTCCCCACCTCCTTCCTCTTCAACCTATAAAAAAACAGAATCCTCATCTTTTTCAATTGCTCAGAATCATCAAAATTTACACATCCACTTAAATTCATCAAAGCTTACTTCAAAACTCACCATGACAATCCAATTGTCGGAACCCAAGGGTCGATCGTCGATTTTATTCAATCACTAGAGCCTCTGAATCCTAGGAGATGAACAATGGCGCAACCATTCTTGAAGTAATACGATGATCGCAACGTGAATGTATGTCCTTCTTTACTTACCTCCAAATCTGTGTGATTCTAGATATCATCGGAGTTGACTGTCATAGTGTAAATGAATTTTTAGTTTTGTTTGAGCTATTGCAATGTTTTTTTCATTCGGTGTTGATAATTCACCTTAGATCATATAATAGAGAAGCTGTATGTTTTCTTTTCTACATATCTTCCAATTCAATTTCTATTGTTATTTTTTCCTTTCCCACTCTTATCTCTTATTTATCAAATATTACCAACTGTATTCAGCTTATTAAATTATTAAGTTGTTGGATTTAGGGTTTCAAATTTTCATGAAAATTGTGCTTCGAGATTTGAAAGTTGCTTCTAAATGAGAGAAATTCTACAAACGCATACCCTTAACATTTGCATAAAGACACATAACAAAGGTATACATGGTTCATAAATTCTTTGGGCTTTTTGGATTTAACTATCTATTTTATTTGTGTCGACTGTTTTTTTCTTTGATTTTTCAAAATAATTTATCTGGCTGGATTCAGTTTGCATAAGAGTTGATTACACTAAAGAACACTTTTTGATTGTTTCTTACATCTAGAGACACTTCTTGCATGCGACGCACTTTGTTGTGGGCCAGCAACAGATTCTGGACAATTTCGCCCTTAATGGAAACGACAATTATGGACGGGCAATGCATGGACGAGTGATTTATGGACGGAATATATGTGGACGGTGATGTGTGGATGAGTGAAGAGTAATGTGTGGACAGGAGATATCAATGTCTTTTATAGTAGATAACGTTGACAAATTTTATGAGTTGATTACACAAAACTATATCACAATATGTGGATATGGATTCATGTTACTAAAGTTATACTACAAAACGTGGACACATACTCTGTTATCAAAACTCTCACCAAAAGAAAAAAAAACTTTGTCCATACTAACTTCTCTGTTTTAATATGACAAGTTGTGTTCTGAATCAAAGCCAATACATATGTTTTTATCGCCATCACTAGGACTTCTGAATTAACTCATGAAGAACGACTCGAGTCGGTAGAATAAATCGTCGAGTTAAGCTGCTCCTCTCTAACAAACACAACATATCCTCTCCATCGACTTGACTTGTTCCTCAGTCACAACAACCAACCCAAGTTCGAACCTATGGAGCTTGAGATCGTCATAGAAGACCTCTCAAACAGATCAATATACAACAGTTTGAAAGATGAGACATGTAACGAGTTTGAACTGGAACTCGAATTTGGTGGTGGCGTCAGCGGTGACGGTGAACATGGTTAGTGGGTTTTTTATTCTCAGAGACTATGTCGAAGAATATGCTCTAAGAAAGTATCAGCCAATGATCTCCGTGTTAAGATGTTTATATCTACAATTAATATATAATTATACTATCCACATTNACACGAATTTGAGTTTCAGAATGAACTTAATTTTTAATATATAATATATATATATATATATATATATATATATATATATATATATATATATATATATGAAAATGGATCTTAAAAAATAGAGAATTTATATATATAATTTATTATGATAATTATTTTTATTTAATATATTTCATAATTTAAAATAAAAGTAAATGAAAACATAAATAGAATAAGGAAAATAATAAAGTAAAATGAGATGAGTGACTTGGTTTCAATTTAGTTAGAGGGCATGAAAGTCTTTCATACACAACAAAGTGTGTCACAAGTGGATTGTGCATTTGGATGTAATTGAAAAGTGATAAAGTGCCTAGATGTAAAAAAATCTTAATTATTGGTGGTCTTGAGTAGAAGAATAGAGTAAGTTTCTTTTTTTCAGACAGTAGACTTTTGAAACATGCGTTCTGTTTCTGAATGTTTTTTGTGGGAACCGAAATTCGCACTGTCCATTTTAGTTAAGTTTATCGGAGGAAAGCTAAGTAAACTTAACTTTCCCTGAAGGTCTGGATCCTCTGCGACAACCA
>OVBX01001233.1:0-27764 GCA_900406325.1 Erucastrum elatum | reverse complement strand
TATATATATATATATATATATATAATTGAAACTAACACCCGCACGGTTGTGCGGATCGAGATCTAGTTAGTTGTTATTACAGACGGATTTTAAAATACTCAATATAACATTTCATTTATAAGATCTAGATGTAGATACAATAAAATACAAATTTATATCAAATAAAAGTGGATTGTTTCGAAAAATTATTCCGCGGTTTGAAACTGCGGGTCAAAATCTAGTCAATACAATTATTTTTGGATCATGACCAATTGATAATGTTTGGTCCAACATATGTTATAACTGCATCTAAAGTTTAACTTCCCATTAACCACTTCCACTGAACAACAAATTTCATATAACCGTAATATTCCTTTCTTTTGGAACTAACCGAAGCGTACTACTTTTAAAATTAAGAGGCATAATTTTATTGATTAGTAAGAAACTTTATATGTGGTTATATAGCCTTCATGAAATATTCCTTTGTTGATGATCAACTATTCCATATACAATCACTAATAAAAATACCTATACAGCTCAATTACAAACCCACTTTTAATAATTTTTGTTAGTTTCAGACAAAAAATAAATAATCTTTGCTAGCTTAATAATACTTTTTGTCATCGTTACCTTTATAATATATAACTATAAATATTTGTTCAAAACAGATTAAAAATTAGACCAATACACTAAAGTTCATGATTCAGTTAAGATATATAAATAATGTAAATAGCTGTTCTATAAGAAAATTAAATTATTTAATCAATATCTATACTATTAAAGCAGCTGACTGTTTGTGAACCTGTCCCTGAAATTTCAGCAGAATTAGAAAACGTTCTCAAAATTATTTACAAAACAAGGCTTTTCATTAACATCTTTAAGATATTTACAAAACATGATTTTTTATTTTCTAACAACAAAAATCGCAGGCCCATCTATTAACACACCAAAAGGGCTTCAATATATTTAATAACCCATCTAGATTTTGATTGAATGTTATAAAAAAAATTAAATATAATATTATCTTATTCATTTTAGTCAAATATAAAATTTTTGAGAGTTCAGTCTTCAAGAATACAAAATATCATAAATTCAATAAAAATTCATAGAACACTAATGAAAAAGAAAATTCAATGTGTTACTTCATTTTAAAATAAATTAACAAAAAATAATAGGTCAATATATGAATAGTGCACGTACATCGAATTGCATCAAGTTATAAAAAATTATTATCAAGCATATGTATTATAAAAAATATTATACTTTATATGTAAATTACAAAACATTAAAAATATACATGAAATTGACCATTGATCACGCAAATTCTTAAAGCTATTATCTATCCAAATCAATAATATCTCTTATTTTCTATATTTTTTTATGTACGCATAAAATCTTGGAACAAAAAAAACAAAACTACAACAAAATATATATTTTAGGATATTTACTATTAAAAAAAGCTTAATCAAAACAAAACAGCAAATATTTTCAAATAAATAACTTCTCATATTTTTTGGTAATAACTTTATTGTGAATCTTTTTGATTGACAATCAAATATGTCTAACGTAATCTATCGTAATCTATCCACCACATCAAACAATTATAAGTATTTCAATTTTCCTAATATATATCTCCGAGAATCTTTCTCAGTTATGAACGATATTATCAAAACTTCTTGAACACTAATTTTTATTATATAAAATGAGAATTATCCCACAATATATGGAAAATTTGAATTAGACCTATATTTTGATACACAATATCTTACAAGTTTAGAATATGGTATCCGTATATTCCTAAATCTAATCATAGCTTCGTGTACACGATTTATCATTAGTATAAATATGGCTCCGTTAAACGCTTTCTAAACAAACCACTCATATCGTAAAAGAGTATTGGGACAAATCCATGGATCATAATATCTAAAGATTTTTTCTCATATACTTTCAAGGTTATATTGCGTAAAAGATCTCGAGAGAGACGGGGAACAAATCTATCGAGAGAAATGATTTATCTTTATGCATTTATTTTACTATTATGTTTTCAAGGTTTTGATATGTTGAACTGGATTTCCTGGTTTCTTTTTTTTTTGTTTTTCTGTTCACTTCTTTTTTTTTAGCTTATTGGATATTTCTTCGAGGTTTATAACAAAAAGTTTGTAGAGTTATTACAGCTTTGTCAAGTAGATAATACAAGGTTGGTAGGCTTTTCAAATTTCAGGGTTAGTATGGCTGTTTAGGTCTTATAACCTTTTCTCGTGGCTCTGGTGTTTACAAGCATATAGAGTTCTCTCACTTGATTCACTATGGTTGGTACGTACTTTTTTTTCTCTTATTCTATTAAAAGAATTACATTCGTCCATGGGATTTTGGCATTCAAGTTATGTGTGATATGTGTGATGGAGAATCAAATAGAAAACGAACAAGAGGTTACAAAAAACATTAAAATGTCTTAGGTTTTTGTGGATACATAGTATCTCAAAGGAAGTACAAGAAATGAAATCGGGTTTTCTATATGGGTATATATAACATGAGTTTTTGATGGATATGTGGTACACCCTTCATTCAACATGTTTCTCAACGATCAAAGGTCTATGAGATGCAAGAATTTATGGGAGTTCCTTATTATGGGTTGACGGTTGTTTATTGTTGCTGTACGGTTTTGCGAGTTTTGAACATAGCTATGTTATGTATATTATTACATGGCTGGGTTTTCAAAGAATATATCTTTCAGACCAAGACCTAAGAAGGAAATTTATTGCGGACTATTTATATATCCAGGTTACATATTTCATTTGGAAGGACCTTTTACTAATAACATAGCAGAAAACAAAACAATAATCTATATGGGTAAAGAGTATGAGGAAATGTTTTCCGTTGTTACAGACAATCAGAATCAACAAGATGTCCAAGGGGTTAACTATAAATGGAGATGGAGTCTGGTTGCTTTGAACTCTGCAAACAATTATGTGAATCAAACAGGAATCAGGAAAGGCATATGTTTGGTCTCTGGATAGAAACCATGGACATTTGATGGGGAGTCAGTTTTAGGGATGTATACTCTCAGATTTTCATTAAGAACAGTGTATTGGTGGACATGTTGTATAATCGATGCTTTTATTATCATCCTGGTTTCATAAAAAAAAATCAAAATCTAGGAACCTTTTACACATCTCATTTCAGAGGAATCATAAGATGGTACAAGTCTTGTGGTTCCTTTTTAATTAAATGTTATGTGATTAAGTTTTTTGGTATGACTTTTAGCACCTTTAGTTACTGTTATATATTAAATGATAACACATACACGATTTACATCACGTTGGCTTAAGGTTGCACGTCATTCTTTCATACAATATAGTTTTCTATCGTCAAAACACAATGTGTATGCAAGTTTTCTTGATTCAGTTTTGGTGATGGTTAATCCCTGACAAATGTATCTAAACCCCCAAAAATGAAATATAAATCCTAAACGATGAATCTAAACCTCAAACCTATACCCCTAATCCTTTTTTTTATTATTTAACATAAAATAATAGTTTGGATATATATATATATATATATATATATTATGTTTAAAAACTGTTTAGAAAATACTTAACTTTAGTTTTTATATTTTTATTTGACATACAAAATATTAAAATTAGTTTAGATTTTATTTGTTGTTTCTTAAAATTTTAAGATTTATGACATCTAACAAAAATATCAAGACTTATAAATCAATAAATATTTATATGCCTCTTAATATAAATAGTAAAACTAAACTTCAAATCTAAGATAAACCAAAAATAAAATATCATTAACTAATTTTCGATAACATAACTGAAATACCTAACCACATAATTAAAAATTATATAAAACCCAAACCAAATTTATTTTTGATTACCAGGTATACCATTTCAGTCGCGGATCCGGATTGACTTTTAAGCACTGGTATTAACTATTACACACATGATTTGATACATTCTAAATTCAAATATATTTTATAAAATATGACTTAAATTTTTTAAAATTGATATTATAAATATGATATTATAAAAAATCATTTGAAAATATTTGAGCACATGTCAATCAGGTAAATTAAAATATTTTAATTCTCATATATACACACTTTCATATCCGACTCAGACACATTGCCTAACCCGTGAATCCGTTGACCCGTATATAACCCGTAAATAGCATATAATTTTTTGGTGTTTGGAGACTTAAATAAGACTATTAAAAAAATTTAGAGTGTTTGAAAACATGAATTGTAGTTTTTTTAAATAAAATTTAATTTAGTTTGGAAACAAGAATAGTAGTATCAAGATAAAAATAATGGGTTTATGCTATTAAGAAAAATTGAAAGTCCGTCATATTATAAGAAACTATCTATCTAGGTCAACTTTAAAATATACGAAAGTGGATCAATCTAATTGTCTAAAACATCTTTTTCTAAACTAACCATAAATCAAAATTTAAACTTTATATACATATTTCAAATCAAAATAATAATTCAAAGTTGATTTATATCAAAAATGTTTTCAGTATATATAAGAAAAATACAATACAAAGCTCAATTTCAAATACCAACTCAAATTATGGCTTTTATATTTCATATTAAGTTTTAAATATATAATATATGTAATTATTTATATGATGATACATATAAAATAGTGCTAATTATATGATTACTTATATGATGGTACGTATAAAATACCATTAATTACATGATGATATATACAATATATAATAATGACTAGGGATGAATTTTCGGGTATCCAAACAGGTTTGGTTCTGATCGGTTTGTGTTTTGGGTTTTTTTGGATCAAATAATCAATATAAAAGTACTGTACACTTTGATTAAAATAATTTCTTTTAACAACAAACTACACAAAACAAAATATCAATATAAAAGTATTTATATAACCCATCTCATATATGTATTTTCTATCCGGGTTTATGTTCGGTTAAAACTATATTGTACATGTATTGCCTGTCATTAATGGAACAGGAAGGTCTGAGATTGTTGTGGCCGCTCTAAATGCATCTTAGACAAAGGAAACAAATCCGCGCTTCGAAAGTACATGTCAAAATCTAGTCTATACTATTAAAACAGGTGCATGTTTGTGAATCTGCCCCTGAAATTTTAAGAAAATTACAAAACATTCTTAAAATAATTACTAAACATGACTTTTCATTTTTTTTAAAACTAAAACCGCACATCCAATTCTTTTCTGTTTAGTTTAAATTGCAAATCCAATAATTTTAATATATTTTCACAGCGAATGGGCTTCCAATCTCTTTACTAAACCCATCTAAATTCAATAATTTTATAGCCCTGTACTCTAAAACATACGAAATTGTGTTTTAAAAATTAACACAATTGCATGTCGGCCATATATGAAAAATTCACACACTTGTATAAATTAAGATCTTCAATATATGATTCCATTTAATACAGTTTCAAATAAATTCTATTTGCAAATATTTTCTACATAATTAAACATATTCCTAAAAAATATAAATAAAAAAAACCTAATATTTTCATATAAATAAATTTTGGTTTTTCTAATATCATTTTTTTTCGAATAGAACAAAAATCATCAGATTGCAAAATTTACAAATCTAATAGTTTTTAAAATTGTATGTATAATTCAAATGTATATAAAAATTAGTTTTATAAATATTATCAGCTTTCTATTGATTTTTATAGGGTCAATCATGGTTAGATCATAGGTTAATGAATTTTCATTAAATATAAACGGGATTATATACCTTTTACCAGTTTAACCGTGGGTATAGATCGGATATGAAAACACTGAATATCTATTTTGAACATAAATTTGTAAAACAAAATTTTACAAATTTATTGAAGACCCAACTAATATTTTTACTCAAAACCAAACCCGCACTTTTAAATCTAGTCTATACTATTAAAGTACAAGCATGTTTTACATTTTTACTCTTTTTAGCCTTACTAAAGAGTTTTTCATTTGTATTCATTAAGAGTATTATGTACATTTTGCGCCGGTTTTTTCTTAATTGTCTTTGACAACAATTATACTGCATCATTTAATTTTGGTCTGCGATTATTTTTAAGTTTGATATTGCATCAATTATTTTCATGTTTGATACTGTCATTAACCACCGGTTTCCTAATTATAAAATTATTAATTTTGACAACAATTATTATCATTTAAAAAAATTGAAAAATATAAGTATATTTAAAAAAAAAAATCAACTTATGATCACCGAATTTGTCATATAATTAAAAAAAAATCACAATATTAAAAATATCGGGTTACCTACCGGTAACCTATTCAACCGCAGGTCCGAGTTGGGTTTCAAAACACCGATCAAAATTATAAAACTGCTATATTGATTTATATTTAAAATATCTAATTCAAAATTAAAAACCTAAAAATACATGTACAATATTGTTCTAACCGAACATAAACCCGAATATAAAATACATATATGAGACAGATTATAGAAATGCATATACAAGACGTATTATATAAATGTGATTATAAAAAATTTTCACCAAACATAAACCCGCGCTTCGAAAGCGCGGATCAAAATCTAGTCTATTCTATTAAAACACAAACATTACCAGCTGATATTAGTTCAATCCAACTAATTCTTTCAACTATACATACACAAAATAAAAAACTTTATATTTCTTAACTGCATATATTTAAAAATTTTGTAACCACCACTTCAAAGTCCATAAAGGGATCCACTTTAGTTTTGTAACTAGGGTTGTCAAAATTGAAATTGCTGGTTTCATCTTGAAAATATCATGATTTGTCTCTAAGAACAAAGAAACATAGGTTAATGACTTAAATAATTAAGAAAATCAAAGTTTTGTGTTGAAAAAAATCGATAACGGGCATAGCTACGGTTGCAGAGTCCAAAGAAAAAGATGAATAGAAAATGACCTTTGTGCCTTTCAGAAAAAAATGACCTTTGTGCCCTTCTTAAATATTCGTATAAACTCATTTATTTTAACGGGTTTTAAATAGATTATTCAACTGTGGTAAAAGATAGGTTATTCAACAAAAAATATTTATTAAATGAAGTGAATACTATATCAACCCATCCACACACACACACACACACACACACACATATATATATATATATATATATATATATATATATTATAGAATAGATATTGAAAATTATTTTTTCAGAATAAATCAAACAAAAATATGAGTAAAAACACAAAATATAAAAAGTAAAATTTTTATTCAAATGTAAAACAAAAGATATACCCGCCCTTTTAAGGTGGATCAAAATCTAGTTTAAATCATTAAACAAAACGACATTGTTCAGTGACACTAAGCATACGGTTTTTTTCCAAGTCCTACCATCCGAATTTAAATTCAAAATAGATTTTGATCCGCCCTTTAAAAGGATGGATATATTAACACTATTAAAAATACAGGTATATCAATACTATTAAAAGGGCGGGTATATCAATATTATTAAAAGAGAAGGAGTTTTAATAAATTTACCAATGAAAATTGTTTGGACCCTTTTATTTAACTCATTATTTTTTAGTTTACCTTAAATTTAAACTAACAATATGTTATCATATATTTCTCGAACAATAATTTATTCAATATGTCAGGCCCACATACTTTTTGTACACATTAATATCAGATCATACTTCATCCTAACCACATCATACTTCATTTAGTAGACCTTAGGGTACGCAAAAATATGTAAATGTCTCAAGTTTATCTTATAGATCTTTCGGATAACGGGGGGCTTTTCTCTCCTCTTTAGAGAGAGAAAATTCTCTCTTTCTTTCCCTGTTCACAGACTTCTATCTTTCACAGGGAGAAAGAGATTAGCCTTATGTTTTGATGTAAAATAACTTCGCTTAGGCGATTTTTTTCCGGTTAGCAGATTAGTCTTTTCCCTTGGGGATTTTGTTGTGTTTCCGGTCCAAAATCAGATCAATTCTTCATGTCTTCATCTATTTTTCTCTGATCTTTGGGCGGAATTAAATTAAGCTCTGATCTTACAGAGCTAGTTCCTTTGATTTCTCTGTCGTGTACTTATTTATATCCCGATCAGCTTGGATTGGTTTTATCTTTGTCATAGGATATGCTTCGACACTTTTCCTTGGAAGTCAGTCTTTATCTGATTATGTCTTAGCCGTTTATGGGCTTGGGGTAAATCTTTCCTGTTGGAAAAGATGAGATGATGATGGGTAGTGTTCAATTGATTCAGAAAGGACTCAGCAGAGTTGGTGTTCATATGAACGGTCAGACAAAGATTCCTATTGTGAATTAATCTGACTAACCTCAAGTTTCTAATCTGAAGATAAAGATGATCCAAAAATGGCATCGGTTGAAGCGAAGGAGAATTCCGGTGAAGCATGAAAATCCCGACGACAACGACCGGTTCAACCGTGGCAGATCTGGCGCGTCGTGTCGCAATCTCTAAACTCGTGTGCAACGTAGTGGACGCGTGTCATCAAGCGTGAAAGCGGTGGAGATACGTGGAAAGACCAATTGATCTTCTACATAGGTCGGTTATTGGGCTGAATTTTAAATTGTATTCGGGTTAGATGGACTTTTATATTGCTTCACCTTGTAATAGCCTTTGGGCTTTTCCATAAATGAAAAATGTTGACAAAAAAAAGATCTTTCAGATAACAAAATATTGTACATCTATTTGAACCAGATTTTATCAACGGAAGCCCAATTAAAATGTGATTGTCTGAAACCCATATATCAACCCAAAGAGATTGTGCCCATATATCATAATTTGTAAAAATAATTCATATGTTTTATACGATAACCTTTTGAGTTTTTTATAACTTTTTTATTAATATTAAATAAAACACTATTGATTAAACATATATATCATTTTCGCTTATAATCTTAAAAGAACTCACGTTTACAAAATATAACATCAACAAACCTATAAACTTAAAAACACAATTATATGATTGAAAATTCAAATTTCATAATTATAAAAAAATAAATCAAAAACAAATCTGCGCTTTCTAAGCGCGCATCAAAATCTAGCTTTTTGTTTAAAATTGAACGGGGGATATATTTTTAATTTAAATTTATATAATTTGTCAATTCTTTATTAGAGATTTCGTATGCACATTTTTATCTCACAACATTATCTTTATATTTTTCTGTGTTTTGTAAGAGTTAAATTTTTGAATTGGTGAGACATAAGATTTATTTGGCATATTTTAGACTAATTTAATAATATATATTTGCAGGGGTTTTAATAGTTTTTACCAATATTTTTATATTCGATCCAGATTCGTAGTCGAACCAGTAAATTTGATAACATGTATGTAGTATGGTTTGGATTAGTTAAAACCCGATATTTAAAAACTAGAGAATCTGTAAACATTCTAAAGTCTGTCACTAACCTTCGACCCAACACTGGTTGCCCCAATAAAAATCTATGTAAATTCGATTGTATTTGCTTTAAAATGGTTCAACTTTTGATATATTTTAATAGTACATGATTTGAATAAAATATATGATTTGTGATTTTTTAAATTTTGATAATGCCTTTACTATATTGTTTATAGAACTTAAATACATTCTTTAAATATTAGTTAATTAAAATAAGGAAGTTCTAAAAATAAGGAAAGCTACTATCTAATAAATATGATGAAAACATGAGAGCATAATCCAAAATTTTCAAAATATGATTCTGCTTTAATGGTATAAATATTGTAGATATCATTATTTTGGTATATGTTCGGAATTGCGCTAGACGCTGGTACGGTAATACTATGCTTAATGAGTTACCAAAAAATTGAGAAGTACTCGAAAAATACAAGAAATCTAGTTTTGAATACCATTGAATATATTTATAATATATTTAACAAATTTTAAATATGATGACACAAATTCTTAGACATAACTATATAATTTTAGACTTAATAGCCAATCGTAATTATTTGGTAGTGAATAATTACATAAAATCTGTCAATAATGAGTAAAAAATAATCAACCACATTTCAACGTTGAACAAAAAAACTTTATTGGCATTTTAACCGGACCCGTAGAACCAGACCGGAATCAACCCGAAAATACAGGTTCGGGTTTGGTTCTATGCTAAAGTAATTGTTGGGTCCTTCTTTTTTGACATGCATGGCTTGTTTCGGGTCCGGTTCCTACCCGAGACCCAAACGGATACCCTTACCAGCAAATTATTGTATATATTAGGTACTATCAGTTTTTATGCGCCATAGGCATATATAAAAATTTAAAAATATTACTATTTTCTATAAATATTTTTTTTCAATTCTTTAAGAGTTAAAATAAAACCGTAATGTAATTTTTTTTTAGTTTTATTTATTCAAGTTGACTTTAACCTTTTAATATTATTTTATTTAAATTTTAATACAAATAATTAAAAATTTATTAAGTTATTTTATTCATATCATACTTTATTTAGTTTCTTTATTTTAAATATCTGTATTTCTAAATATATAAATTAATTTTAACATATATATATATATATATTAAATATAAATCACATATATAAGTTGATAAATATATATTTATAACTACACTTATTTTAATAATATAAATATTATATTTATACATATAGAATTTATTAGGCATTACCATATTCTAAAATCTTACCAAAAAAATGAATATTTACAGAGAAAAAAATTGATATAAATATTTTAGTTATTACTATATTATGAAACGTTGCCAAAAAATATCAATCCGTATATAGAAAATAATCATTACCATACATAAGAATTTTTACCCAAAACATAAATTTTAATATATGAAATTTTACATGTCACAATTAGATTGATTCTATATCATATTTTATTAAGAAATGTCATTATTTTTTGTTGAGAGTGCATGTACTGATGACACATGTACAAATCACTTCTCAAATAATGTCTAGGGGGATATCTGGGTGATAGGGTATATTTTTGGTATTTCGGGTATATTTAAAAATTTTGGGTTTGGGTTTTCAGGTATAATTTTAGGTTTCAAGTAAAATTTTAGATTTTCAGAAAATATAATTTAGGTATCCGAATAAAATTTTGGATATTTTTTTGGGTTTTCGGGTCATTTTGAATAAATGTTCGGGTATTTTGCGGTTCTTCAGATATTTTAGGTATTTTTTGGGTTTTCGGGTCCAGTTTGGACATTTTGGGTCCTTTTCGGGTCCTAAATACGCGAAACAGTCTGGATCCAAAATATACTCCAAAATTACAGATATTTTACGAATATTAAAATTATAGACCCAAACTGACCCGAAAAATTATAGTATATATATATGCCTATTTGGGTCTAAATTTCCCAGACCCGAAAGACCGTTCTCGAAGGACTCGGACCCGAAGGAGCGGAACCTGACAAGACTATAAGTGAGAAGGTCATGACATTGTTATACTTACTTAGAGTACTTACTTAGTCGTGTAAACCATACATCGGCGGATAAAGGAGTCACATATATAGTTTCCAGGCTGGAAGCCTGGAACAAACGGTGCATCAGGACTATGCGGATAAACGATCATGTATGCATTGTCTACTATTTTTTAGCAACCAAAAACTATCATTAAGAAAAGAGTTTAAGGGTTCAACCCATTACAAAGGATATAGTAATTAGGAAAGTTGAAAGTGCAACATGATGGAGCAGCAGCTGATGGGTTTAGACTGCACTTTGTTTTTTTTTTTTAAGAATGTTAAATTTATTCAGATCAAAAAAAGACTTTTGTACAACAAGTGTTTAAAACAGAGTGGTGGTTTCGAAACCAAAAAAAAAATATTAAAGGCCTACTAATCTCTAGATGAAAACCAGACCTCCATTGTTTGTTGAAAGTTGTTCCTCTTCGATCACGAATAGAGCTGATTCGGTTCCTTACTTGCTTGTCGATGAACTTGATAATTAGACTGCACTTTGAGAAGAAGTTGACATTGTTGAACCACTTGAATCCATTTTTCTCTTTGGAATTGTTCTCCTCCTTCTTGGTCTTATGCTAATCCAGGCCAAAGCAGCCGGCCGAGACCTTTTCGTAGACGGGCTCAGGGCTCCATGATGCCTGAAGTGAATAGATGCGGTTAGAGAACGGCAGACCTTGCTTTTTGGCGAATAAACAGACGTTAAAATTCTATGATAGGAAACATTCTAACTAATTGAACTATAGTTGACGCAACCAATCATAATAATTATCCGTCACTTGACTACTTGACATTTAAATAATTATACGTCAGAATACTGGTTGTAAGTGTAACAGAGCCAGCCTTGACCACAAGCTGGTCAAGCATAAGGCAGGTAGGTTTATAAATAATGTAGGGGCCAAAAGAGAAATTTCGCTTCTGGTCTTACAAAACTATGTATTAAAAACATGGTGGACTGTTGGTAACTGTCGGACCCAGTTCACGTCGCTTTTGGTGTGAAGGTATGACTTTCAAGGCCAGACAAAGGAGTGTACAATAATTCAAAAGGATTTGCTTTCATTTTCTTTAGAAACGCGGCTTTGTTTAATCGTTCTTCAATCTATAATATTATTTGAAAAGTAAATTTGCTGATTTGTCATCTTCTCTATCTTTTTAAGTAATTTTGTTTATTTGTCATGTTTAATTTTATTAGGTTTTAGTTAAATCAATGATTTATTTTTTTAGCTAAGACATTAATTTATTATTTTTAAAAAATACCCTAATGAATCTTATATATATATATATATATTAAAATATTTTAATAATATTAAATTTATATGTTATATTAAAATTTATTTAGTTTTTCTTATTTGTCATATTTTTATTAGATTTAAGACTTTTAACTAGGTTAATGATATATTATTAGTTTCTAACTGATTTGCTAATTTTTTTAAATTTAAACAATAATTAAGAACGAATTTTACTTTAATCATATGAAATTTATACGTTATAATAAATATTAAATAATTGATTATAAAGTAATATAATAAAATGATCAAAGAAATTTAAAAATGAATAATTCTTATATATATTGTGCTGCTATCTATAAGTATTTTTATAATGAAAGTTAAAAAAAAATTAAGATACAAAAAATATATAATTAAATATTAGTCAAGGAAAAAACATTTATATAAAGATATTTCTGAAATATTTCAAAGATATGAGTGTTTTAAGAAAACATAACACATTAATAGGTATGTTTTTGATACAAAAATATTTGATGTATATAAATGCTTTTTTATTTAACTATTTGAAAACAAAAATAATAACATATTATGTTGGTTTTAGATTAAAAAGATTATGCATGCATGTACGGACAAAAAACCTAGTTCTATATTGTTCCTCTAAAAAAAAATCTACTTCATTCAAAAAAAACAATACACAAAGGAAAATTTCCTAACATATTATATATTTAAATATAAAACAATAAATACTCATATGAATGACTGATAATTAATTAAATATATTAATAGTTAAAAATAAGTTTGAAAACAATAAATTATAATATATATATATATTATAAATAATTCATATATATATATTATAAATAATTCATAAGGGATATATATATATATACCTTATGAATTATTTAAAAAATAATAATTTTGCCACATGTTATCTCTGTAATCATTTTCACAAAATAATATGACAAGACTACTAAAAATGATGACATGGCTTATATTTTAATATGACATGGCTTATATTTTAATATGACATAGACAATTACATTTAATGTAATTTATATTTTTGGTAATTTTTAAAAATATGGTAATAATTCATATATTACATTCAATGTCAATTTATATTTTTGGAAATTTGTTATCATATATCTGGCAATAACTCATAAGTCATTATTAAAATAAATATATTCAAATATGGCATTACAATTTTTGAAAAATAAATTAATTAAATATTTTATTTTTATTACTAAAATTTTCAAAAATGTATACAATTTGTTTTAGAAACTTATAAAAACTTAATCATAAAGTCATTAGTTTCTCATATATCTACAAATTTTATAAATATTTTTTAATTTTAATATTTGATAATAATGCAAATTCTTACAGTTTTATTTAATATATTTAATTAAGATAATTAAATAGAAAAATCTATCTAAGATTATATTTAAAAACAATACATGCATATCTTAAATATAATATTAAATAAATAAATTATTTTTATCTTCATTTTTATGTTTAATTAAATAAAATTTATATTATTTTTTTATAAGAAAAGGAAAATCTAAAAATTGAATAAAACTATATTTTTAAATATAATTTATATTAATCTGTTAAAAAATACTTAAAATTTTTACTGCATATGGTGCTATGGTGCAGGAAAACACCTAATAATATTTAGGTTTAGTGATTAGAACTTAAGATTTACTATTTAGAAGTGGAATTAAAGTTATGATTTATCGTTTATGGTAATTTACTTTCTTGTAAAGAAAATTACTTTGGCATTTTCCTCTGAGTGTTGTTTTGACAAAAAGGTTTTCATATGTGATGTATGAGAAATGATAAAATTTTAAAATTAACCCAAATTGGAGCTCCTTTAGGTTTTCCCTTTTCCAACCTTTTTGCCTTTGAAGTTTCGTTGATGGGTATCCAACACAAAGATCCAATATGTTTCACTCTTTTCACTTTGACGAATGAAGCTTCCTGCAAACTTCCATGTTTTCCTTGTCTTTATAAAAGTAACAATTATGATGTAAACCCAAAAACTCAGTCTCTATCCTCCATTTCATCGTTTTGCTTCTTTCTCACGCTTACCTTAGGCTTTCAACTATTCTGCTTCTCGTTCTTGATTTTCAGCTTTGCGTTCTTCATCTTGGAGAATGGCTTCCCCAAACGAAAACGACGAAGTTCCCATACCAGAAGAAACATCTCGTGCTACCAAGGCTTTCAATTTCAAGAACCGTAGCGTTTCCCTCTCAAATTCAACTTATTCTATTGACGGATGTGACAACTCATCGGTGGCTTTAGGCTACACAGTCCCTATTCGAACACAGAGAACACCACCTGCTCCTCTTTACTCTACTCGCAGACCTCAGTCTCTCTTTCCTCCTTCTACTGAACCTCTTGATTCCTCTTCTACCGTTGATGTTCCATATGAAGATGAATCCATCTTGAAAAATGCAAATCTCTTGAAATCTGGACAGCTAGGGATGTGTAATGAACCTTACTTTACCACTTGTCCTTCTTACTATAACCATCAAGCTGCTGAATTTCACACTTCCAGAGTTTCCGACTCCAGGGTATGTATATATGTTTAATGTTTCTACTTAGCTTGACGCCCAAGTAAATGTTAGACACATAACTGACACAAACGTCTTTGTCTTTTTTTCTTGTTTAGTTCCACACTGCTCTGTATGATGATGCTAGAAGTTGGGCTAAGCGAGTTGCTTCCTCTGTTCATAGATCCGTACCTGGAATCATGAATCCTCATTCCAAATTCGTTCAAATCTGGACTAGATTCTTAGCCTTTTCATGCTTGATGGCTATTTTTATAGATCCCACCTTCGTGTTCCTCTTATTAATCCGACATGTATGCTTCCTTCTCTTCTTCTATCAATCTCTTGTTAGAACTGTGTCTGTTTAACATGAATCTGAGACCACTGCAGGACAACAAATGCATAGAGATTGATTGGACCAAGACTAAATTACTGGTGTCTTTTAGAAGTATGTTTGATATTATATTCTTCATCAACATTCTGCTTCAGGTGTGTGTGTCTACTTTGCTCTTGTCTCTTATGTAAAAGAAATGATTTGCTTTAATTATTCTTCTTGACATATTTGTTGTAGTTTCGAATGGCCTATGTAGCTCCTGAGTCTAGAATAGTTGGTGCTGGCCAGTTAGTTGATCATCCAAGAAAAATTGCTCGCAATTACTTGCGAGGCAAATTTTTACTTGACGTGTTCATAGTGTTACCAATTCCACAGGTTTTACTATCAACCCTTGAAATGTTTCTTTTGAGTATTGTCAACTCGGAGTTGTTTCTTTTTCTTACAGTATATTTCGTCTTTGTTTTCAGATAATGATACTATCGATATTGCCAGCACACTTAGGCACATCAACGGCAGGATCTGAGAGAAACATTTTACGCAGCACATTTCTACTACAATACATTCCAAAGTTATATAGGCTTCTTCCTCTTCTTGCTGGCCAAACACCGACAGGCTTCATATTTGAGTCGGCTTGGGCTAACTTTGTTATTAATCTTCTAACCTTCATCCTTGCTGGTCATACTGTTGGATCTTGCTGGTATTTTTCAGGACTTGAGGTATATAAAGTCAGTTTCTTAAGAACTACTTTATGTATGTTTTCAAAACTCCGAGTAGTTTTACTGATTCTTCTCTCTTCTTTTTTTGGGTCTTTTCAGAGAGTAAAGAAGTGCTTGTTGCATGCTTTGAGTAACTCGGTGGAAGAACGTAGGAATCTTATAGATTGCGCTCGTGGGAACATCTACGCATCAGCGTCACTACGAGCTCTCTGGAGAGAGAGTCCGAGTGTCAATGCTTGTTTTCAAGAGGGAGGTTTTTCGTATGGGATCTATGTGAAGGCAGTGAACCTTACTACTCAGTCTAGTATCTTCACAAGATTCAGCTACTCTATGTTTTGGGGATTCCAGGTAACTTAGGCTCTGTTAGGTTGATTGATGTTAAAACTATTTAGTATTTTAAATCACTCATAACTACTAATGTAAAACTGTTTCTACAACTCTGAAAGCAAATAAGCACGCTTGCTGGAAACCTATCACCAAGTTACTCAGTGGGGGAGGTTTTCTTTACAATGGGTATCATTGGACTAGGGCTTTTACTTTTTGCACGGCTTATTGGTAATATGCACAGCTTCCTTCAAGCTCTTGATCGAAGGTAAACCTACTCCATCAATAATGTTTCAAAAGAAAACATTTGATTCACCAAGTGAGATGATGATTTGTGCTTGTCTATTTTAGGAGGATGGAAATGATGCTGAGACGGCGTGATGTGGAGCAGTGGATGAGCCATAGACTGTTGCCAGAAGATATAAGAAAGTCTGTGCAACTTTTCATCTCATCTGAATAGTCTTTTGGTCATACATCTGAGTTCTCAGGCTATGTAATGGGACGGTCGATAGAACTAACTCAGTAGTTTGTTTAACAAAATGCAGGAGAGTGCGAGAGGCTGAGCGGTTCAATTGGGCAGCGACTAGAGGAGTTAACGAGGATTTGCTCTTTGAGAATATGCCTGAAGATCTCCGGAGAGATATAAAACGTCACCTCTTCAAATTTCTCAAGAAGGTAATAAGCATAATACATTGCACTAGATCAGAATCCATTTCTTTTTTTGTGTACTTTACAGAGAGATGTAGTTCTAAAACTCACTATTAAGATAGTGAGAATAGATTATAACCATTTCCGATACCCAACCATAAGTTTTTGAAGTGTTATTTGGAGTTTGCAGGTGAGAATATTCTCGCTGATGGATGAATCAATCTTAGATTCAATCCGTGAGAGGCTGAAACAGAGGACGTACATAAGTAGTAGCACGGTGTTACAACGCAGAGGTCTAGTTGAGAAAATGGTATTCATAGTGAGAGGTGAGATGGAGAGCATTGGACAAGATGGTTCTGTTCTTACTTTATCAGAAGATGATGTTTGTGGTGAAGAACTTCTCACTTGGTGCCTCGAACGCTCTTCTGTAAACCCTGGTACTCCCCTTTCACTAACAGCTTTGGCTATATATGTGTGCATGGCTGGATCTGGAGATGGTCGGATGAAACGTCGGACTCGGCCACCAGATTTTTTAGAAGGATTTTACATAGATAAAAGCCCTCAAATTTTAATTTTTTTGTTTTTCTTATAAAAATTCTTTTAAAAAAATATTTCAGACCCCTCAAACCTAAAATCCCTGCATGTGCAGAGGCGGACATAACGCCAAATGTATGGGGTCACGTGCCCCCAACTCATTTTAAATTTTCCTTCAGTAATTCTTGTGGTGTCTATGAAATATCCCCAGCTGAAAAATAGTTTTTATGTATGTGCTGCCACCTAAATACATTCCTGCTCCTGCATCCACCCCTGTCAATGTGTGTGAGTGTTTTTATGTGTTTGTAACTTTGCAAATTATTTTTTTTTGAAAAAGCATTTCTTAATTATTACAAACTTTTGCGTTAAGAAGTTGAAACATTAAAGCTTGAAACTGAATATGTTTGATACTTGAAGATGGGAGGAGCGTAAAGTTTCCGCTAAAGGGGTTGGTTAGCAACAGAAGTGTTAGATGCGTGACAAACGTGGAGGCGTTTTCCCTGAGTGTAGTAGATCTTGAAGACGTAACCAGCTTGTTCTCGAGATTCCTACGGAGCCATCGAGTGCTAGGGGCCATAAGATACGAGTCTCCGTATTGGAGGCTACGAGCAGCTACGCAAATACAAGTGGCTTGGAGATACCGTAGGAGACGACTTCACAGATTATACACCGCTCAGTCAACTTCCCGCCGATAGATTTTGCATTCTTTATTTGTTATGATGATTTGATGATACTTTAGTTAGTAATTTAAATACAAAGCTTAATTTTTATTCATTAGTGATACTTAATTGAAATAATTGTGTTCAATAAGATACTATTTATTCTATTTGCTAAAAACACAAGAATTCTTTCAAATGCCTAATTCAGTAAGCCCAGTAAGTGTTGCTAAATGTTGAGGCTTAACATACTTGATCAAAAACATATGCAATCTACTAAATTTTAAAATTTAATCACAAATTATAATTAATTTACATCAAAAAATCAGAAATTCTACTCTAGTCTCGTATTATGAGCTCAGAAGTAATTAAATTTGGAATTAGGTTATCAACAGATAATAATTAAAACCTGTTAGCCATTGCAGGCTTATAAGAACATCTCTAAAAGACACTTTATAACTTCAAATATAAATTGTTTGTTCTCCTAATTTATTTACAAAGTTACAAGCTTCAACTAAAACTGTAGAGGAAAAATGAAAGGTAACTACAGATGAGATTTTTATTCAAAATATAATGATTACGTATCTTATTAAAGGAAACAAAATGAATTCAAATGAAGCATAAAGCTATCATGTAATACAGTAGCATCACGCCATCACCATTATAACAAGCCCCAAGCTTATATCTAAAGGCTGTAACTATACTGAGCAGTGTATAATCTCTGAAGCCGTCTCCTTCGGTATCTCCAAGCCACTTGAATCTGCCTAGCTGCTCGGAGCCTCCAATATGGAGATTCATACCTAATGGCTCCTTGCACTCTAGGATTCCTTAAGAATCTCGAGAACAAGCTTGTTACGTCTTCAAGATCTGCTACACTCAGGGAAAACGCCTCCACGTTTGTCACACACCTAACATTTCTGTTGCTTAGCAATCCCTTTGATGGCATTCTTATCCTTGTCCCATCTGCAGTTTCCAAAGCATACTCAGTTACAAAATGCAGTGTAATGTTTCAATTTTTTAGCCCAAAACATTGAGAGTTGTGAGCACATAGAGTCAACAAGATATGTACCAGGATTAACAGAACAGCGTTCAAGGCACCAAGTGAGGAGCTCTTCACCACAAACATCTCCTTCTGATAAAGGAAGAACAGAACCATCTTCGCCAATGCTCTCCATTTCACCTCTCACTATAAATACCATTTTCTCAACTAGCCCTCCACGGTGCAAGACTGTGCTACTACCTATGTATGTCCTCTGTTTCAGCCTCTCACGGATGGCATCTAAGATTGATTCATCCATCAACGAAAATATCCTCACCTGCAGACCCACAAATATTTTCAATCCACACAAGTTTCAGACAAGACAGAACCAACACCGAGGGTAATAGACTTTGATGTTTAACCTTCTTGAGAAATATGAAGAGGTGTCGTCTTATATCTCGTTGAAGGTCATCAGGCATATTCTCAAATAGCAATTCTTCGTTAACTCCTCTAGTAGCAGCCCAGTTGAACCGCTCAGCCTCTCGCACCCTCCTGAAAATGTGGAAACAACTATTCATTTAGCTTTATAGTGGCATCACATAACCTGAGACAGTGTAAATCTTCAACTTGAGAAGCAAAGTTTAAGAGGCATAGTTCACATACTTTCTTATACCTTCTGGCAACCTTCTATGGCTCATCCATTGCTCAACATCACGCCGTCTAAGCGTCATTTCAAGATTCCTAAGATACAAAACACAATAACCGAGGAGTATTTTGTTATTTAGAAACCATCCACCATATCTTTGAGATCTCTTCTTATGTACAGTGATATGGTAGTTACTTACCTTCTACCAAGAGCTTGAAGGAAGTTCTGCATATTACCAATAAGAAGTGCAAAAAGCAATAATCCCAGACCGATAATCCCCATGGTAAAGAAGACCTCCCCAAGAAAGTAACTTGGTTCTTGGTTTCCAGCAAGGGTGCTGATTTGCTTTTCAGAGTTGTAAACAATGCACATTCATTAAGATTTCCAAATGTGCCAACCAATGTAAACTAGTTGAACAGTTTCTAATAATCTGAATTACCTGAAAACCCCAGAAAAGAGAGTAACTGTATCTTGTGAAGAGGCTAGTATGATTGGTGAGATTGACTGCCTTCATATAGATTCCATAAGGAAAACCATCCTCTTGAAAACAAGCACTTGCACTTGCATTAACTTTCCACGCAGCAAACGCTTCATCTCTATCTCCACGACCACAGTCTATAAGATCTCTACATTCATGATCAGAGTTACCGCAAGCATCTCGTAAGCATTGATTAACTCTCTGAAAGATACAAAAGAGAAAAGGGAGGTAGGCAATGAGAAGAATCAATAAGCCACTACATATATATACACATCTTCAATTGGTTAGGACAAGAGAGGTAATGGAAGAAACAAAAGTGATGTTATATTTAAGTGATTGATACAAGTTTTGAGACTTTTGCCATACCTGCAGACCAAAAAGATACCAGCAAGAGCCAACAACATGACCAGCAAGCATGAAGGTGAGAAGATTAATAACAAAATTAGCCCAAGCAGACTCGAATATAAAGCCTGTAGGTGTCTGGCCAGCAAGAAGTGGTAGTAGTCTATACAACTTTGGAATGTACTGGAAAAGAACTGCAGCGCGTAAAAGGTTTTTTGCATAGTTTGCCCCAGATGCACCTAAGTGTGCTGGTATTATCCATAATATCAATATCTGTAAACAGAAAAAGAAGAAAGCTACAGTAAATGAATACATACCAATTACTTCTACTTAGATATTGTGGCTCTAACATTATGATACCTGTGGAAGTGGCATTACTATGAACAAGTCTAGTAAAAACTTTCCTCGCAAGTAATGCCGAGCAATTTTTCTTGGATGAGCAACTAACTGGCCAGCACCAACAACCGTAGACTCAGGAGCGACATAGGCCAATCGGAACTGCAATAATAAGAGATAAAGAAGCATTTGAGGCCAACATGTTCTCTTATAAGAGATAAGATATCTGAGGCAAAAGGAAAACACACCTGAAGCAGAATGTTTACAGAGAATAAAATATCTGTTAAACTTCTAACAGCTACAAATGCTTTAGCCATCGGCCAATCAATCACAATGCATTTCTCGTTCTGCAGTACTAAAGATTGTTGTGAACGCAAGAATACAAAATATGCGAAGGAAAATTTAGAGAAAAAAAACATACCTGTTTGACTAATATGAGAAAGAAGAAGAGAGGATCTATGAAAATAGCCAACAAGCATGAGAGGGCAAAGAACTTAGTCCAGTTCTGAACAAATGTGGAGTGAGGATTCATGATTCCAGGTAAGTATCTATTAGCTGATGTAGCAAACCTCCTAGCCCAGCCTTTAGCATCATCATACAGAGCATTATGGAACTAGTAAGATAAAGAAAAGACTCAGTTTCAGCTACATTTACTTGATCCACAAGCTATTTTTGTGACTATGTTGAGTAAAGAAATCAAAACAAGATACCTTGGAGTCAAAGAAGGCAGAAACTCTTGAACTGGGGATTTGGGTAGCTTTGCGGTTGTAGTAAGAAGGACAGGTGGTACAGTAAGGATCATTACACATACCTAACTGTCCAGACCTCAAGAGATTTGCGTGTTTCAAGACGAACTCCTCGTCTGAGTTTTTATGTTCGATAGTAGCAAAAGAAGGATACCTCTCCGGCTGCGACGAGGAGACACCAACTGAATCAGAAGGAGCGGGGAGAAGAAAGAGAGGCTCAGGAGTGCGAGTAGAGGAAAGAGGACCACTCATTTGAACTAAAGAAGGTCGTCTCTGGGCTCGAAGAGGACCCGTGTAGCCTAAAACCACAGTGGAGCTGTCGAATCCGTCGATGGTGGAACAAGTGTTTGAGAGAGAAACGCTACGAGACCTGGAAGTGAAAGGCCTAGTATTACGAGATGTGTCTGAGATTGGAAGCATGGGGACATCATCCTTCTCCTTGGGGGAAGCCATCTCGAGACAAACTCTTCGCCTAGAGGAAAAACATTCAAGAAGAAAAAAAGCTAGAGCAAAAGAGAATAATCTGCGGCTGAGAGTTTCGAAGAAGATGAAAACAGAGACTTTAAAAGAGTTTCCAAGAAGGAGACGATGACTGAGTCAGGCGTCTCGTATAGAATCAAATCTCGTCAAGCCAAGTGTATTTAATTTTTATTCTTAAATTGATTGACATATTAAAACTTTGTGTGAGAGTGTGAACACGAAAAGATAATCCACGCCAGACACAAATCAAGACATTTACGAAGATTTGACTTTTTATGTCATTGGTCTATTAATATGGTGGGTCCCTCTACTCTTGTGTTTTTTGATCTTGTAATGGAAATAAATCATTTGACGCTTGTATTTAAATAAATGTTGCGAAATTATTGCCAAAATGTTTGATTTATTCCAGTATTGGATCACCTACTAACTGTCACTAATAGAGGCAAATTTGCCGTTACCCACTTCTCTTTCTTTATTCGACTTTTCAGTATAATTCGGCCCAAATGGGCCGCCTTACCGCCTTTGTACTAAAACAGAACAAGTACAAATCATTATCGCACTTGGTGAATCAAAAGTAAATCCACCATGTTTGTTTCTTGGGTAAACATATTGATGGATCATGGAGTATATAATGTTTACCTTCGATCAAGAGCTCGAAGGAAGTTGTGCATACCAAATTACCAATAAACTCGCAGAAAGTAAAATCCCTAGTCCAATGATAGCATTGTAAAGAAAACCTGCCCACTGAGTAACTGTGATAGGTTTCCAGCAAGTGCCGATGTGCGTTCATAATTGCAAAAACTAATTTGTTGCAATTATTTTCAGTGAGTATTTTCAGGAAAACAACTTGTCAATTTTTACACGAATGCGACATTCGGTCCAAACAAAATTGTATTTTATTTTCATTTAGGAAAAAATCTTAAGTCAGAATAGGAAATCTAGGTTTTAGTACTATAAATGTGGGTTAAGGGTTTATACATTATTATTCACGTCACTAAAAAAATGTTTTACTTCGATCAAGTTTCTTTCTACTTTTCATGCTCTTATAATTTAATTTTCAAGTGATTTACAACAAAACTGAATAGAAATCATTCAAATTTTCACTTATGCCCTAGGTTTCTTCTTTTGTTGGATCTCTTTTCTTCTTAAGATTAAAAACCATTTGTGACGTCATTGTGTGTCTTCATAATAAAGTAATTTTATAAAAAGACTACGGCCAATCAAACATTAATTATGTATACAAAATATCATATGTAACATGATAATAACGCGATCAAAACCGAACCATTTTTCTATCACGAAGGAAGCGCGAGGAGCTTGCGGGTAACGTTTGTCAAGAATCTACAAAAAGATAAAGCTAAAGATGAAAACAACAAAAAGAAAGGAAGGAGAGAGAAGGATATAATATATGTGGAGAAAAAGGTGAATTAAAATAATCAATGTAGTACCATAAATTTTATATATAAATATACAACAAGTTGATTGAGAGAAGAGAAATGGGGTGCACTCCTGGTCCTAAGAACACGATCTTGTAAGGTGTCTGTGAGATTCATATATGGCTCCTGCAGTCGGATTACCACCAGGCTTCAGATTTCATCCAACGGACGAAGAACTCGTAAATTATTATCTGAAAAGAAAGATCAATGGTCAAGAAATCGAGCTAGATATAATCCCTGAGGTTGATCTCTACAAATGTGAGCCATGGGACCTCGCAGGTACGTTATGTTACATTCTTCATAGCTCTTGGACTCATAATATTATCGTTTAGTTTTATTGTCATTAAATGGTTAATTATGTGCATGTACCTACTAACTAGGAAGTTTTGGTCTTTTGACTCATATATAGTCTTCTCGTTCAGTTGTACTGTTATATATGATATGATTTATACTTTTTTTTTGTAGAGAAATCGTATCTACCAAGTAGAGATCCAGAATGGTATTTTTTCGGGCCACGTGACCGGAAGTATCCGAATGGGTTTAGGACGAACCGAGCAACGAGAGGTGGATATTGGAAATCGACTGGGAAAGATAGGAGAGTGATGAGTCAAAGCAGAACGATTGGGATGAAGAAGACTTTGGTTTACTATAGAGGAAGAGCTCCTTAAGGGATCCGTACTGATTGGGTTATGCATGAGTATCGTCTCGATTATAAAGATTGTGATCCCTCTTCGCTCCAGGTGATTGGCCAAGTTTTTATCACTCGAAATACTTTTTTTTAAACAATAGTAGAATAACTTGCATGTTTTACATACAAAAATGAAAACTAGGTGGAGATACATGGCTAACTGTAATTATTAAATAAAAATAGTAAAAAACAGACTAATATGATATGTGATTGAGAAATTCTTAGGTTCACCTTAGCGGGTGAGCCTACAGATTCACCTAACTAATAATATTTCGACAACTCATATTTAGTTTTTAAAAGAAAAAAGTTAAAAATTATAAATATAATTAACTATAAAAAAAGAAAAATAATAAAGTTAAAGTTAATAACCCCAGCGTCTTCTTCTTCAACGCTGTACATAAAAGAAAAAAAAATATGTGTTTATGATTTTCAAGTCTCTTTTGCTTTCTAATTCACCTTGGACCATCCAACCAAAACAAAAAAAAACTTGACAGTCACAAGCCTCACAACACAATCCTCTTCACCCTGAAAAGATGAGAACAATACTAAGTTGGTGACCATCTGAGTTTGGCAGTGAAGAAGAGATATATCCGGCAGAGACATACATCTTGGAAGTAACTATGTTGTCGAAAAAAACAAAAGGCTTAACAGTTTAGTCATATATAAAACTCTAAATTATTGGATGAATCATAAATCTTAAATTAAAAATATTAAAAACTAAATCTCAAAAACACTAAACCTTAAATTCTTAATCATAAACCTTGAACCTTTGGATAAATTCTGAACCCAAGAATTTATGGCTTAGGATTAGGGATTTAGAATTTAGTATTCATAATTTTGCTTAAGGTTAAAACTCAGTTTTTTTTTGTTGGTTTTCTCTAATCAATAGATGCAGAAGAAGATGACGTTAATTTTTTTTTCTGTAGATAATTATATCTAATTTTTATTTTTTTTCTAAAAACTATGAATTGGCAAAATATCATTGGTTAGGTGAACCTAATAATTCACCATAGTTGGTGAACCTAAGAATTTCTCTATGTAATTTAATACAAAATTAAAGCTTATAAGCTGGGATTGATGATATATATATTCATTTATTGCTGCAGCTGACAAAAGCTTAGGGCTTAGCTTTCGCTTTCGCTGTACTGCGACGGAAGACAAAAGCCACATCTATTACTTCTATTTTATTATCCTTATATTACATTCCTACACTCGGATACCATACTAAATATTATAAATATTAAAACTACATTCTAAATATTTAGTTTATAAATGGTTTGGTGGTGCAGGACTCGTATGCATTATGTCGGGTGTTCAAGAAGAACGGGATATGTTCGGAGTTGGAAACAGAACAGCAATTACAAACCGGACAATGTAGCTTCATGACGGCATCAATGGAGATCAGTTCTTGTAATAGTAATATTAATTCTAATAATGATTATGAGACAGTGTCGCCGGAAGTTGGAGGTTCCTCCCCTTGCGTTGAAGACGTCGCCGACGATAAAGACGATTCTTGGATGCAATTCATCACAGATGACGACGCATGGGACACGTCGTCAAACGCCGCAGCTATGGGACATGGTCAAGCGGTTTATATTGACTATTAAAGAACAGAGAATATTGGGTAAATAACGCAAACACTTTGAGTACACTTTTGCTGTACTATATCTATAATCGTTGGAATAAACCTGCGGGTGGTTGGTTGTTTTTTTCTTTTCTTTTTTGGGATTGATGTTGTTATTGTCCAATGATTTGACGGCTCTGTGGATCCCTGGCACCTTTGTTATTTTTCCTCACACGGGTAACCAGATCAAGTTAACGGATTATGATATTTGGGTTTATAATATCTTTTTTATCTCTTTCACTATTTTTTTCTTTTCGGGCAAATATCATTTTCACTATATAGAGTCTATACAACAGGGTGAACACCAAGTTATCTACAAATTTTTAGGTCAAAGATTTGGTGTGTACGAGAAATTTTGCAGCTGAACATGAGACCAAGAATTACATGCTTACATAAAAAGTAGAGATCTCCAACAGTTTGGCTATATATACTAGGAAAAATGTAAAATATGTTCATATTCCAGTATAAGAAAAAGAAAAAGGTGAATGATATTGCGAAAAACAAAACTTTGATCATATGTTTTTTGGATGGTTCTATATACATAAATCTTATTAAACAAGAGGACAAAACAAGGGAAAAATGTGAAATTAAAGAGATTGGTGAAAGTTTAAATGTAAATCTATAAGATTCTGATCTCAATCTCTTCCGAAAAGAAAAGATCTCTTGCCTTGCGATCAAGGAGACTTGTCTTTCTTTTTCCTCACGCATCTCTTCTACTTCCGATCGTTTCTCGTTCCTCTTCTACATTTAGTAATTTTTCAATAAACAGAACATAACAATATGTACATGAGTACATCTCGTTACCTTGCAGAAAACCATAGACACAACACACCACACACCACAGGCGTTATTCGTACATCTTCCATGATAACCATGCCAAATTAATATCTCCTACTACATATGCAATTTGCAAATTAAACATCTTTGGAATATGTATATATATATATGAAACATGTTTTACATGGTGAAAATTGTCCACATTAAGATCTCCTANTATCTCCTACTACATATGCAATTTGCAAATTAAACATCTTTGGAATATGTATATATATATATATGAAACATGTTTTACATGGTGAAAATTGTCCACATTAAGATCTCCTATATATATATATATATATGCAATTTGCAAAACGGGTTTACATTTATATGTGAATTGACCATGAACTCATCAGGCTTGTCTCCTTGGAGCCGACTGTTGAGTAGATCGTCAATTTGAAATGACTAGGCTTGAAGCACTTCAAGGGCAGTGGCGACCACATCGCTTAAGTTCTTTTCATTCTTGAAATCGTACCCATCGTCAAAAATGGTTTATTATATTAACCTTTTCTGGTAAAAGACGAAGTCACATATTTGCTCAATTTGTTTTAGGGCTAGAACGAATCTGATATCCAGGATATTTTAAGGTATTCGGATCCGGATTCGTATCGATAGATTAATGTTTTTGCTATTTTTATCCGGATCTGGGATTCTCGGATATCTGGGTTTCGGATATCTTTCTAAAAGTTGTAATATCCGGCGGATATCTGGATCTCAATTTGAATCTTTAAAATAAACAAAAATAACATTAGAATATATAAAATATCAACAATAATTGAAAAAAATAAAAATATGTACAATATTTTTTAATTATATCTATGTATATTA
>OVBX01001232.1:1438-14942 GCA_900406325.1 Erucastrum elatum | reverse complement strand
ATCAGAACACAGACACAAGAGTCAGATATCAATCTTACCCACAACTGCAATCAAAATACCACAGAGAGCTCAAGAGCCAGGAGTCGAAATAAAGAGCAAGAGTTGAACAATGCCCATTGCCAAAGCATCTTATTGTTTTTTTACTTGTCTTAATGCTATTTGTGTTTACAGATTGCACTCGCGTCACTCAGACACAACAAACCTACATCTCAACTTTATTTTTCCTCAAGACATCAACATATATCACAGTAAATTGTCCGAATAGGTTTGGCTACAAGTTATTCCCCTGAAACTAGAACTCATAAGGAAAACAGAAAAGTGCATTTCAAAGTCAGCTGATCAATCATTAACACAAAGATCTTTTAAAAAAAAAAGATTAAATCTATTCATCTCAAAAGCCTTTTGCTACAATCAAATGCAACTATGGTTTGAAAACTTATGAAATTAAGTTAAAAAAACCTATGGTTTGAAAACTAACTCTTGGAACATAACATCAGAAACCATAATCAATCAGTTCTCAAAATTGGATTGACATATGGAGAAAAGAGTACGAAATATTCTTAAATGATGTAAACCGTAGTTTGCAGTTTTCAATATTTTAAATAAGTTTCTAGTTCTTTTTATAAACATTTTTTTTATAAAATAAAAAGTCGATAAATATAGTGATATTTGAAGTAATTTAGTTGATGAAGCCCATACACTCTCGTCCACACGTAGAAAGTAGACACTATCGCCAAAACGCCTTACATATTAGGCGATGATGGAATGTAAAATGTTAGAAAGATCGAATTCAGCTTGTTTCCATGTCCTATTTAGAAGTTTCTTTATCTTTATATCTTCTTTTAGAAATTTGCATTCTATATAATCCGACACAAAGAAACTCTGTGTATTCACGAAAGTTGATCATCACAGAAATGTTTAGCAGAATTGATAATCTTTGCGATGGAGAGATACGTGGGATCTTGAATCAGACATGAGCCAATATTATAGGACATGCGACATGTCTTTCTTCTTATGTGTAAGTAACAAACATACATAAATTTTATGAATTGTTGCCGAGGGGCATGTGATTTGTCTTACGATACTACGTACTGATCAATATCTTTTCCGGTTTAGTCTCCACTCTCCACTAGTCACGTGTACCACTCCTTCTTTATGGCGGTAATTTAGTTTTTTTAATTTAACTCACTGCTTACGTGTGTTAATTTCCATGTTTCCATAAATATTTTGAATTTGCTTTAGGATCGTGTAATGTTTTTACTGTATGTTTTAAAGAAACTTTTAGTTTAGTGTACATTTTTTAAAAAAGGTAAATGTCAAAGCTCAAAACATAATATTATTTTTGCTTTACCAACGTTTTATATCTTTTGAAACTATAATTTAATTCTTTAAAAAAATGGGACAAATGAATCCAATTGGACATCAATTGAAATTTTACTGGCTAGCATACAGAATTTCAATTTTAGTCCTTATATAGGTTTTAATTAGAAGATTAAGCCCACTGAAAACTTATTAACCTATTCTACCCCATAACCACAAGCAAGGCAATTTCTAATTTTTAAAGGTGCTAAATAGAGCTCGTCGGGCACTGAATCTCTGCCTGTTCATCTCTCTCTCTCTCTCTCTCTGTTTTGTAAACGAGACTTTTGGGATCAAGCCATGGATGAAGAGTATGAGGTTATTGTTCTGGGAACCGGTCTAAAGGAGTGTATCCTCAGCGGTCTCCTCTCCGTCGATGGTGTCAAGGTCTCTCCATCCCTCTCTTCTCTCTCGTAGCTTTTGATTCCCGATCGCGTTGATCCGGATTAGGATATCTACTTTTTAATTGGAATTATGATGCACGGATCTCAAAATCAGATTAGATCTCCGATTGTATGATTTAGAGTTGATTGATGAATTCAAATGTATAGTCCGGTTTAGTGTAAACCGATTCTAATCAAACTGATTTTTGTTTCATATCAGATTCTACTTCTCTGTATATGATTCGATCTTGATATATGTTTGGTTTANATGATGCACGGATCTCAAAATCAGATTAGATCTCCGATTGTATGATTTAGAGTTGATTGATGAATTCAAATGTATAGTCCGGTTTAGTGTAAACCGATTCTAATCAAACTGGTTTTGTTTCATACCAGATTCTACTTCTCTGTATATGATTCGATCTTGATTCGATCTTGATTACTTTAGAAATGGGGAGACTTTGTTGTTATGTGATTGGTCAATTGAGTTTACTTCGATCTGATAAGCTTAATTGTTGGTTTTGGTAGGTAGACTGATTAGTGTTGTTTTGGTGGATAGGTGCTTCACATGGATAGGAATGATTACTATGGTGGAGAATCAACATCTCTTAATCTCAACCAGGTTCTTCTTTCTCAGCTTTTCTTTAGTGGTTGTTTATTAGCACTTACATTTCTTTCTTTACCATTCTTTATTTGTTTCAACNAGGAATGATTACTATGGTGGAGAATCAACATCTCTTAATCTCAACCAGGTTCTTCTTTCTCAACTTTTCCTTTAGTAGTTGTTTATTAGCAGTTACATTTCTTTCTTTACCATTCTTTATTTGTTTCAACTTGCAGCTTTGGAAGAAGTTCAGAGGAGAAGACAAGGCTCCTGAGCACTTAGGTGCTAGCAGGGACTACAATGTTGACATGATGCCTAAGGTATTGTTGTTACTTGGTGGCATTCATGTTGTTTTATATTATGACTCACACTAACTCTTTGTCTTTTTCAATTCGGTGTACCAGTTTATGATGGGAAATGGCAAGCTTGTCCGTACCCTTATTCACACCGACGTTACAAAGTATTTGTCGTTTAAAGCTGTTGATGGAAGCTATGTCTTCGTTAAAGGGAAGGTACTAGCTTTTCATTGATGTGTTAGGTTGCCGATTTTTACAAAAAAAGGGCATTTTGCTGATAACTCTACTATCACACAGGTTCAAAAGGTGCCAGTGACTCCTATGGAGGCCCTGAAGTCTCCTCTCATGGGTATTTTTGAGAAACGTCGTGCTGGCAAGTTTTTCAGTTATGTTCAGGATTACGACGAGAAGGACCCCAAGACACATAACGGAATGGATTTGACCAAACTTACAACTAAGGAACTGATTGCGTAAGCTGATTCCCTAATCCCTTCTAAGCTTGATCTGGTGTTATCGATTTTCAGATATTAACCATTTAGATAACATTTTGACAGGAAATTTGGTCTTGATGAGAACACTATTGACTTTATTGGTCACGCAGTGGCACTTCACACCAATGACCAGCATCTCAATCAACCCGCCTTGGATACTGTGATGAGAATGAAGGTGAACTTTTGTCAGACTTGTCTTCCTTTGTTTTACTAGTTCTATGCGTAGTTCTGAAGCAGCTAAATTGACATTCTCGCTTTAAATGGTTGGCTAGCTCTATGCGGAGTCTCTTGCACGTTTCAATGGAACCTCTCCATATATTTATCCTCTCTATGGGTTGGGAGAACTCCCTCAGGTTTTTCTCTCATTCCGATATTTGCCTTGGTTGCTTGAATTTTCCTGAAGGTTTAGATGAATCTTTAGTGACTCTTCTCTTCTCTGTCTATTCTCTTTGTTCAGGCATTTGCACGACTTAGTGCTGTCTATGGTGGCACATACATGTTGAACAAACCTGAGTGCAAGGTATTTGTCTTCCTCCTTTTTATACTCTTTGTTTTTTTTTTCTTGCGGGCCAAGTCTGAAAAAGGGGTGCGAGATGTAGGATAGACTCATATACATCACTATTAATATTATGGCAGGTAGAGTTTGACGAAGAAGGTAAGGTTACTGGTGTAACATCTGAGGGCGAGACTGCAAGATGCAAAAAGATTGTGTGTGACCCTTCTTACCTACCCAACAAGGTAATGTTGAAGTTTCTAGCATTTTCAATGTAATCAATTGTGATTTAAGCTTATCCTTCTTGTTTTTGGTTATTTGCGTTATGTGTATGGAATGTTTTATGATATGATGAATAATCATGTTCGAACAGGTTAGAAAGATTGGCAGAGTTGCTCGGGCCATTGCTATTATGAGCCACCCTATTCCAAACACCAATGACTCTCACTCGGTACAGGTCATCATACCTCAAAAGCAGCTTGCCCGCAAATCTGACATGTGAGTTGCCTTTCATGTTCTTGTACCCAAGCTCCATCTCATATGCTAAGATATGTTCTTGACCTTGCTATAAGATTCTCCTTCGCTCATATGGCTGAATTACAGTGATGTTTGCTTGCTGTTTGTTACCATTGTCTTTATATATTTATGTTGGTTCTGATGTTGTGAGAGGTTTCTATGCTCTGACAGGTATGTCTTCTGCTGTTCGTACTCACACAACGTTGCTCCAAAGGGAAAATTCATAGCATTTGTGTCGACAGATGCAGAGACTGATAACCCTCAAACTGAACTAAAGGCTGGAATTGATCTTTTGGGTCCTGTTGATGAGATATTCTTTGACGTCTATGATAGATACGAGCCTGTCAACGAGCCTGCTCTGGACAACTGCTTTATATCAACCGTAAGCTGAGACCAATCTTTTGTTTCTATATTGGTTGTCTGCTCTAAGTACCTAACCCTTTTCTTGTTTGTCATTACAGAGCTATGATGCTACAACACACTTTGAGACAACTGTTGCTGATGTGTTGAACATGTATACTCTAATTACCGGAAAGGTAATGTTCTGAAATGCCCTACAGATATATATATATATATATATGTTGATGTCATGGAAAGAAAAAGCTCTGGTTTCCTTTACATCTTTCACATAAATTGAGTTTTTTTTCTGTTTATTTTGCTGCAGCAACTGGACCTAAGTGTTGATCTGAGTGCAGCAAGTACTGAAGAGGAATGAGGAACTTGTGGAGTGATCTCTCTGGTTGTTGTTTGGACTCGTGCTTTTGTGTTTCTTTTTTTTTTCATTATTGTTCGTTTTTTTCCTTTGAACACCAAACAAGACCGATGCCCATGTCTACTTCCCATTCCTGTTGAATTCCCGGTTAAATTCCTGTTGAATTCCCGGTTAAACATAAGGAAAATCTTGAAGACTTCTCTGCCATTACCCTCTGTTTACTTATTATTCTCGTTATTATTTTTCAGAATGTAATGGTGTATGAATTTAGTGATGCAATAACTAAGCAAAAATTTAACAAGAAAATAATGACTCACCTTCTATTCGATTTACGTTAAAGACACTGAGATTACGGGATGGATGAGAGTTGCGTTGGGTGACATCTAACAAGTGGATGAAACTATCACAGACAAACGAAGTTGTAACCATGAACAAAAGGTTTCGTTATTTATAAACAACGTAGTAACAATGAACAAAAGGTTTCGTGGTGTAGTTGGTTATCACGTCAGTCTAACACACTGAAGGTCTCCGGTTCGAACCCGGGCGAAGCCATTTTTAACTTTTTGGCAGAACTTCAAATTGTCAAAATCTCTATTTATTTAGAAAAATAAACGCCGTTGCCGGGGATCGAACCCGGGTCACCCGCGTGACAGGCGGGAATACTTACCACTATACTACAACGACTTTGTTGATGTCAATCAGGAGTACTATCTATTTCTTGAAAACATTGAGCAAACAGTCGAAAACAAAGGAAGTTTAGTGCTAATTCTTTCAAATTTTCTTTACAGAAGTCTATCAGTTGTCAAATTCAGATGCAATTTCACCTCGGGGAGAGACCGATTTGGGTCAGGAAGAGGGGGTAACTCAGAAGGGGAAACATATTTTACTTAGGTATCAAATCCAAGTGTGATGACTACATAATTAAAAACCTAATTGTCGAGATTCTTTTATATGGCTGATGATAAGCAGTGTTTTTATTTTTACTTTTAAAAGCACAACATCAAATCTTTGTAACGATGAAGAAAGAATGGTGTCTTGAGACGTAAACTTTGACAATTCAGACAAAGTTACAAAACAAAGAAGAATGTCTTAGTGAAACTGGTCAAAGTAATTGCCAATCATCTTCATGCTCCTCACCAGGTATTTCTGTAGATGATGCCACACTGCTGGTTTCTGCAATTCCACGCTCACCAGCTCTGTGAGATTGAGTCACCGTGAACAATGGAGCGCCGTTGGAGTCTCCCGCTAGCTTCGTTGCTCGTATACAGAAATCATCAAAATCATCTGTATTCCCAAAGTAGCAAGTGATATCAACACAACTAAATAAACCGGTATTGAGTTTAGTGTAACCAAAACCAAACGAATCTAGAATTGGGTTAAAATACTGGTTTCAGTTTCCATATAAACGATTATTAAATTTATTGAACCGAGACTAAACCTAGAAACAAGTACGAAGTACAAACCTTTGTCCCGGCAATAGAATCCAAGAGCTAGCGACGGGTCGAGTGACTCCAACGGGACATAACGAATAGTACTGTAGATAGCAGATAAGCAGAAGGAATAATAAATGAGAACCAAGTAGAAACAAAGAACTAAACGAGGCTAAGATTATCATTCAACTCACTTGCAATGGTAAGACGATGTGTCAACATCTTTGGTTTCTTTGTTCACTGTCACTACCTGCCAACCATTACCGATAAGAGGCTTAATTAGTGAGACCGAAATGTGAGATGAAGCACATGGATGATTAAGTATCAGTCCCCAAACCAATTAGACAGTAGATATACTAATGTGATAGCGACAATACAATATAATATTATCATGAATCTGGACCATCTGGATATCTCAAAACTTTAACCAAAACATGTCAGGTCAAAAGTTGAGTTTTTTTAGTAATTCTTTCTTGATTCTAAAAAGAGGATATATATAAGGATTGACCCGGAAAACCTGTTGCACATCGTGTGGATCAAGGTAGAAACCTTTGTCTTCTTGAACTCCAACTATGTAAGTTGATGCACCTGGTTTGCCACCCAAAATCCCAAGGCTTTGGGGGAAACTGAAAGTAGCTATCAAAGATGGAATGTACCTGACAACAAATTTAAAACCTTTTTAATCTAAGAAAGATATCAATGATTGCACACAATTTCTGTTACAATCATATTCTCTCCCTAGTGTATAGTTTAGATTCATGCGCGTATCACTAAACGCGATCAAAGTTCATACCTTGGGTTCACTTTGTCAAGTCCAAGAACCAGTGGGACCAAGAGAAGAACTGAAGTCCACTCAGTTTCTCCTTCTGAGTATTCCAAACAAGTTTTCGTGACATCTTCTATACATAGAATTGGAGCCCCACCTCTCTCCCCATCTTCGCTGCCAGAAACAATATGAACAGCCATGGAACACGATACATCAGTTTCTTCTCTTTTCTTCCGAGCTAATGATTCCCATGATCGACAAACCGCATATGGTCCTACCCATGACCCAGCAGCCAGGCCATAAGATTCTCCAGCTAGTATAAGATTGTGAATGGAGAATGCTGAAGCCTCAGAATCACCAAAAAGTCCTAAGATCTCTAAATATCCCTCTTCAGGCAGCTGCATTATCAAAATAAACAAGCTCATTTCAGGATCAACAAGATTTATTAACCTATTATTGTATATTCATTAACACAAGTAACCTCGGATTCCTTTTTCCTCCAAGATCTTCCCAGCCTTTGGATTAGCAATGCCTGTTAAAGATTGATCACATACCAGCGTTAATAAAAATGTGTTACTTCAAGCTAGAAGATAATAATTAATCACAAAAGCAGACCTGTGCAAAGAGCATCTGGCCGCTTCTAAGCATGCAACCCCAACCAACATCACTAGTATACGTTGTGTCTCCAATAGGCTCAAAACCTGTAAAAAAAAACAACACAATGAGTATTCCGTGACCAATTAACTCTAGCTTGATTTGAAGTGAATATACAAACCTCTACGATATGTCACTAGTATCAAGGACGAAAAGTCTTGTCTGAAAGCATCCAACACACAGCCAGCAGAAGCATCTGCATCTTCCGAGGATTCACCTTCTGAGATTTTGTAACAGACACCCAGCAGCCAAATCTCACTAGTAGTGCTGGGAATACCGGTCCTACTGGGCCCTAAAACACGATCCTGAAACCTCCTAATAGCGCCACTAGCCATAGAAGAAGCTGTGTTTACAATTACTGTCCAACCATTAAGTGTGGATTTATCACGTTTCTCATCTGCGGTTGATGAAGTTGAAGAACATTTTGAAGGAAGAAATCTATCACACGTAGCCTTCATTACCTAGACGTAAAGACCCAAACGCTGCAACATGTCTCGTCTCACAGAAGCAAACTAAACCCAGAGAATCTACCTTTGTTGTCTGCAATAAGAATAATAAAAGACATCAGGTTAACATTGACTTAAGAGGGTTTATTATCAGGAATCATAGAAAAAAATCTAATGAACACAACGATTAAAGATTTAAAAAAAAAAATAAATGCATAGTCGTTACTCGATATTACGATATGTAAAGAGACATCACGAGTTGAGAAACAACAACAGAACTAATCGAAATTTTGAAATCAGATCATGAAATCGAAACAAAGAGACCTCTAAATCAAATTTCCCCCCTCGCCGCCGATCTACAGTAATCATAATTGCTAAACTATATAGCACAAGAGTAGGAGCTAGGTTAACCAGAACGCATATGCACAAAGATTCCTAGTCCAATTCGAGGAACGAGATTTAGATGACAAGTTTCGAATTCCTGAGAGAACATAGAAACAAGGATCACCTGATTAAAAAGGCAATCGAATCGTTCGGGCTGACTAGATACGACGGAGATGAGACCTCCGGCGACGAAACAAAGGAGACGAAGTTTGAATTGGAAAAGAATCGATTTCGTGTTTAAGGGAAACTATAAAGTTTCGTCTTCTCTCTCCTTACGTAATTATCTTTTGCTTCGAATCTGGATAATAAACTTAAATTAATTAAACATTTGCATTACCATAATCTATAAAATAATTAAACTTAACGACTTATGATATACACTTAATAATGAACTGTTTTTTTATGGTATAGTTATCGCCGAATAAACGTGGATGCGACTACCTTTCAATATCACTATCGACGTAATTATTGTTTGTTACCGCGATAATTTCCTGGAATTTATTTTGGGCCAGGCAACTAAAGCCCATTTAATTACTTTATACTTATAGTATAGTGTGTGACACTAAGAAACATTGTAGGTTTGTTTAGTCTGGCGGAGATCAAGATTGCTACTGTTGTGCAGCATGTTGCAGGAAAATGCTAGGTGCAAAAGCTAGTAAAGCTAAGAACATACCTGCATGTAAAGCAGTAACCTGGAAACCACCCAAGGTATGATTGAATGAAATATGATGAAAAGCTTACATATTCATCTCTACAATTATTTTGGTATCAATAGACAATACGATGAGTTTTCACGAAAACACTTGGTACTCTTACATGACTTGAGCTCAGTTTTGTTATGCACCATATATCTCACATTCAGAAATCTATAAAACATAGTTTTGTCTTTCTTCAGGCTACGTACGAGGATGGTGTTACCGAGACTATTGACAAACAATGTCCACAGAAGTTTGGAAAAAGAAAAAAAAAAGTTTGGAAGCTCATAATTGTTTGATATTTGCTTCAGCCTTCCATTCTTTACCTTTAAATTTCTCATCAATTGTTGAAAATTTTACAGTTTTTGGACCAAAGTGTTGTTAATATTAAACCGGGGTGGGTTTTGTTATTATAACCATTATATAATTAATGTTCAAGGAAACAAGGTTCTTATTATTAAACTAGCAGTGTGCAATCTCAATAACAGGGTATATGAGCAAAACGAACAGAGCAAAAAATGAAAAAAAAAGACAAGAGGATCTGAATCAGTAATCATCTCCCTTTGAAACAACTTCTTTGCAAGTGGGCCGCAGTAAAATAGTGTGCTCCAACTGTGATACATAGCTTCCTTTCACATCACATAGAGGAGGATACGGCTGATATAAAAACAAAGAGAAACAAGATTTATAAGGCTTTTTTTTTTCTCATCATCCACGATTAGTCCAGTGTTGTGATTGGTCTAAGAAGAGTGTTACCTGAACAATGCCAGCGTCGCACAGATTCTTTAGAGCCATTAAGTATTTGGTTTCACCAATGCGATCCAAATAACGTCTGCAGAAGGCTAGAGTCGAGAAGTTGTTGTTGATAGTGGCAAGGAGTTGTTTTGCTCTAGGCAACCTCAAGGGGACATGGCCAACGTCAAAGTTCTTCATGTAGTGGCTACATTCTAAGTCTTCTCTCACAAATCCTTTCCCTGCATCGAAACCACAAAACAGATGATCAATCATTGGTAAACAATCCCAAAGATGCAGTGACTTCTTACCAGTTGATCCAAATGTTTCGATGGCATATAATTCACCCTCTTCCATCTTTGTCTGGTCGCCTCCTTTGACTATGGGAACTGATTTGCCAGCATGTATCTGATACGGTCCGATGCTATGGCCATTCAGATTCCGGATACTTTTAACTGCAAGAAAGAACAAAACAGTTTATGAATCATTACACCAACATGGAAACTGCCACTGATGTAAGTGGTTATCAGATTTGAGAATGTATATCAGTTACCTGGGAAGACCTTTCCATTGATTTCAACCTCATAAGACTCCATCACCTCCTGAATTGCAGCACCAATGTCACAGAGACGAACATCAATTCCAGCTTCCTGGACCAAGTAAAACACAAAGAGGTTAAGAGTGATAACTATACGGTTCTTAACAAGTAAATTCCTATATGGTTCTTCACTTATAAGCTCGAAAACACTACAAAGATGCTTCATCCTACTAGTAGCAGTGCATTCATAAAGCAGTGGGTATTAGCAAAAAAAAAAGAACAATCAGTACCTTGATACCAGTATAAGTAGCTTCACGGGAGGCTGCTAAGAGAGGATCAAACATAGGATTGAACGCAACTGTAAATGCACAGTCAACAATATGTCCTGCACAAGCAGAAGAGATGTTAATTTCAATCTGACTTTTGTAAAGAAGAGAAACGAAAACTAGAATTTGCAGTCATACCATCAATATGCGTTCCAAAATCCAGTTTCATAACATCGTCGTATTGAAGTACAGTCTTGTCTCCTGAGTTTGGTGTCCAATGAGCAGCAACCCTGGTAAGTCAAAAAGCCATCAGAGAAACAAGACTACTAAAGAAGAATAGTTGATAGAAAGAGAGAGTTATATAAGTTATAACCAACCAATTCAAAGAGCATCCTGTAGGGAAAGCAATACCAGCTTTCAGACCGTTCTCTGATATAAGCTTACGAACAGTGTCCTCAAGTGTCTCGCATATATCAGTCATCAACATTCCAGGCTTCACTATGCTTCTTACATATTTTCTAACCTGAATAATTAACAAAAAAAATATTAAAAAGTGCCGAGTAATAATGTATGGTCATTTAATCTGTTAAGAAAGATCAACCTGGCGATGAACTTCAGCAGCCTGGCGTACAGAGTTGTATATAGGCTTCTCCAAACGCTCCAACTCTCTCTTCTCTTCAGATGTTGTTCTCCACAAATTGCTACATTACAGAGACCAAAACCATACTCTTAAAAAAAAATCAGTACAAGGATTCTGATAAAGCTTAAAGAAATCAAGAATCTTGACAAACTATTCCACAATATCTAAACCGATTGCATTTGTATGAAACTTACTCATCTTTATACTGTTGGATTTCACCTTCAGGAAACTCTCCAGATGGGAAAAGCTTAACGACAGGGATTGTAGGTGGATCAGTCTGTTGGGTCTTCTTCCTGCAAACATAACCGAAACGAAACCATCACTAAAGCAAACTGAAAAAAAAAAGAAAAAGACAGAACAAAAATAACTCCTTACTTGCTTTTATTCTTCTTTTTCTTCTTCTTCTTCGTTGAAGTCTCACCTTAAAAAAGAACAAAAAGAAACATGCAATATATCAATCAACCTAAGAACAACGAATCAATCTAAAATCATCAAACCTCAAAGCCAAACTCAAATAGAAAACACTTAGGAAAGCTAGTTGCTTTGGCTAAAGGATCTTTTTTTTAATCTTAGTGGGTCCATAAAACAGAGTCGCAAAAAGCTCAAAACTTGCTTCATCAAACAGAACATCAAGAATAAAGTATTCACCTTTGCTTCCATCTTCTCCTTCTTCTTCTTCTTCGTTATCCTCTTTTGCATCTTCTGTAATCTCAAGCTTCTTCAAAAGCTCAGACTCCAAGTGTTCCTCTTTCCCTTTGGAGGAGGAGGAGGAGGACTCAGCGCCCCCATTCTCAACCACGGGAGCTACAACGACTTCAGGGTTTTCGCTCGCCATTGTAATCGATCGTAGAACAAAGAGAGGATCCGACACTTTTTCCCTCTTTACTCTGCCTCCGACACTTTTTCCGTCTTTTGTTTCTGGAAACCCTCTGAGTTTTGGGAATTTGCATAATTACACTCTTAGTACTTATATTATTTACACTAACAACCTATTATTTATGGGTGGACGTTCAGATATACATTTGGATTCACGTTTACTCGTCTAGTATTTCAAAATTTCCAGGTAATCCAATATAAAAGTATAAAATCCATTCCGGTATTTTATATTTCATATTTTCCGGTATCTTGGTATGAAGATATAAAACATGTTCAAGTATTTTTTGTATTTGGGATCGGACTTGAGTATTTTTAATTCAGATTCATTTATTTTTGGTTAAATTATTTAGATTTCAGAAAAAATAAAAAATTTCATTTCTCAAGTTTCTTATATTTAAAAATATAACTTTCACTTAAATATTTTTTTTAATTTTTAATAGATTGAAATGATATTTATGGATAACATTTCAAAAATTAAAAAAATGAGTTTTGCACATGAGATTCAAAACTTAAAGTCAAACCTAAATCTAACCTATGATATTTTTGGAAATTGTGTTTGACCTATTCACCCCAGAAGTTCACAATATTCACGAAAATGCCATTGATATTTTTTTTCCGAAAAATACACTTTTACTCTCACAACTTCATTTTCTTCACTTATTTACAAGATAGTCATTGCCTTCAATACACCAACCACCATGAGCAACCATTTTGAAACTTTTAATGCTCATAAATCGATTAAACACTACTTCTTTCTTCATTTCTATCAACTAAAATCAACTTATCTTTCACTTTCTCTCCATATTCAACCATAAAAACCATAGATTTTAATTCTAAAATTTATATGGTTCATTGAGTTATTGAAGCTCACGATTCTCGTTGGGTTACTTTCTTTTGAGCTTCTGGATGCTTGGAGAAGACTTCTGGGAGCAAAGAAAATTATCTCTCAAGTTTAAGGTAGGAAATCGAGTTATTTTCCAGATCTGTTCGTCCAGATGACTTCCGTGGAAGTCGTCTGGTCAAAGCAGAGGTTAGTTTTGCAATTGACTTTTAAAATGTGTTTTGTTGGACGACTTACATAGGAGTCGTCCGACTTTCTTTGTTGAAAATAAAATTTCAGGGGAAGTCGTCTGAGATAAAGAGGTTAGTTTTGCGTTTGACCGAAATGTGTCAGAAATTTGACTTTCCCCAGACGACTTTCGTGGAAGTCGTCTACGAGAAAA
>OVBX01001231.1:0-27780 GCA_900406325.1 Erucastrum elatum | reverse complement strand
TATATTTATAAAAGTGAAAAATAATACCCGCGCTTTTGAAGCGCGGGTCAAAATCTAGTTTAGTTATTATTTTTTAAACACAAAGTTATATTAAATGCCCAAGAATTAGGTGATACTCATTACTACAATTTCATATTCCTATTTTTTTTCGCTAAACAATCTGCTTTCACTGTTCCGCACACGAGATATCCAACGAAAGGAAATGAAATCTAAGGAGGAAGCAAGTAAGGTAATATCCGCAACAGTGCCATAAAGATCCGAGTTTACAGCTTGGATAAGCTGAGTTGAATCCGACTCCCATACTATCTTGGAGTAGCTTAGGTCTCGACACATTAACGCTCCTTCTCTGAACACCAGTCCTTTTAAAGAGAGTGGAGACCCGACCCAATGTTGTGGAGCTGAGAAGGATCGCTTCCTGTCTTGGTCTTCAGTCGTCCAGCCTATTTCAGCGGCGGAAACAATTAACAAAACTGTTTGTGATGCCAAAGAATGGAAATCGGCCCAGTCCATCTTACCGACGGTTAACCGATCCCATCCCCAAAGCCACAGACCTCCCGATCCTGCAATCCTCTGTCGATCTAATGCGGCATGGAAGAGCGATCTCCAAGCGGCTGGCCTAGCCTGGAGCTTCTCTCATACGTATGGTGAGAGAATTAACTCTCATAGTGAAACTTGCGCTTTTGTGATCTCGTCTCTCGTGACGGAGGGACTAGCAATGCGCTGGGCGATGGATCATGCAATTGCCCTCCAACTGGACACTGTGATCTTCGAGTCGGACTCCATGCAATTGGTGGCAGCAATCGCAGGAAAAGCATCCTTCTCTGATCTTCACGGAATCATCTCAGACATCCATCTCCTTTCATCTTCTTTTATCTCTGTTTCTTTTCGCTTCAGCCATCGAAGCTCTTTGGTTTTTGAAGATGGTCTGGCTAAGCAAGCCCTTAATTGCTTTGTATTGAACTCGGTTTAACCAAACCAAACCAATCTAATGAAATTTCGAGTGTTCAAAAAAAGTTACTCGAGATTTCCTTCTATCACATTTGGAACTCGATAAAAGATTGTTCAAACAATAGCCACAATATATTCTATTCTATTACCTTCTTTCTACAAAACTGATTTCTCTTTTTTTGTTTGGTTATTTCACCAGTAAGTCCATATTTTTATCTCTAATGAAAAAAATATTAGTATAAAAACCTAACTTGCAATAAAATATCTGGAATATTATTTTTAAAAATGGAACTAAGAGTGGGCTTCTTTGGTTAGGCAATGTTGGTCCAAAAAATCAAGATTGTTCAAAGGGATATCTTGCTTTATGTTTTCTTACTGTTTTGTCAGTCTGATTTGAACTTTGAAACCACTGTTTTAGGATATGCATCAATACTATTAAAAAATACTTTTAATAAATCTACTCAAATAAGATTGTTTGGACTCTTTCATTTATTCTACCAAAAGAAAAATATATTTTGTCATATCCTCCATCGTCCGATATTTGAAAGCGTTGGTTAACATAATTATAGCATGGAGTTGTTGGCTAAAATAATTCTTCTGAGAGTGTGACTGAACCAGCATTCAACCCGGTTTTGCGCTTGGTTACTAATTAGAGTGGTCGTGGTTTAACCCAAAATTGACAACAAAGCCACAATTTCTTGATTGTGGTAATGAAAAGAACAAATGAATTATAAATTATTTTATTTTCTGTCACTAGGATTGTTAAACTGTAGACATAAAAATATATTAAACATAGATTAAACCAATATTCAATCCAAAACCGGTTATACATTTGGTTAACTATAACAAGATATTCTATTCAACCGACTTTAGTGATAACATTCAAAAATACACACCCGTAAATACTAAGTCTACATTCAGTTAACTTATTTTAGTTCAAAAATATACACCCGTAAATACTAATTCAAAAAAATACGCCAGTAAAGTCGTAAACATTAAATTATATATATATATATATATATATATATAGTATAACACCTATTATAAACTTTGCACCATTATAAAAAAATTATTTCAAAACCCGACTAGACATTAGTTAATATAAAAAATTCATATTATTTACAAAAATAATTAAATATTCAGTTTTTAATTAAAATCACACTTGCCATGAAAAATATTATTTTTTCCAAATTAGGACTTTGGCTACAAATTAATAGATAAGTGAAAAATATTTATTATAAAATTTAAATTAAAATATAAAATAAAATAAGTTAGAACAATTAATAATAGATTATCACTGATATAATGAAATAATATTAAATTTCGAAAAATAGTTTTCTTTTTGTTACCAATTTCCTTAATGATAGAGTAAAAGTTTTATAAAAAAAAAAAAGAATCACAAATCAAATAGTTTATTCATATTTATGTACTACTAAAAAGTATATCAAAAGTTTGGATCATTTTAAAAATATATATAATTAGATTCATATGGGGTTTTATCAGGTCAATCAGTAAGAAATCACAGGTTAATGATGGATTTTAGATTTTTATCGAGTTGTATCTGCTTTTTACATATTTAACTAAATAAAATTTGGATTATATTCGGAATCACACAATAATATCGGTCGACTGCAGATCTGGGTTTGGAAATTTTCTAAAATTATTAAAAATCTTACAAATCTATACCATCATATTAGTCCAAAATCTGCCAAGTAAATCTTATGTCTCCCTAATTCAACAAATGAAATTCTTATAAAATGAAAATAAAATATAAAGATGATTTGTAACATGAAATTGTAAATATAACACCTCAATTTTAAACAATAAATCATTATTTTTTCGGTATAATAAATTTGTAATTTGTAATTTTGAGACATTGCTATTAACCGTAAAAATCCACGTTTTTGAAGCGCTTATCAAAATTTAGTAATATGCATTACAAGAATTCGTGCGATTTAAGTAAAAAAAAAAAGAATTCGTGCGATTGTTAGTAACCCTCAACAACCGAATCATCCAACTTCAGAGGAGGAAAAGGCCTCAAACCTATTATGGAACCGCTGGTTTTCTATCTTAAAAGGCCTTAAGCCCACATAAAAACGCCATTTAGGCTCAAAAACCCTTTAGATTCCCTGTTTTTCTATCAGAAGGGAATGATTTTCCTCAAAAAGTAAAAAATCAAAATCATTAGACCAGGAAACAAAAAGAAATCAAAGAGGTTCCTTTTTCGCTCGTTTGCCCTTTTTCTGGTTTTGCTGTTTGGGTTAATATAAATCAAAATCAAATCCTCTGTTTATCGTAACGACGTCTCCATCGTCGTCCTCTTTTCTCTAAGCTCCTTACTAGTGTTTTGCCCTGAAACAACAGGTACCCGAATTGACATCAAAATCAATTATAGAGCTTTTTTTTTTTTTCCTTTCAATTTTTCTGCTTGTCGAACTCAGAAATCATTCTCAAAGAGGATGATGATATTTGAGGTGGCCTCTATACTGTATGTTGAATTGCCTCTTCTTTTTTAGGGTTTTTTAGTTGGCAAGAGATTATATTTGGGATTTCCATTAAGAATCTGCTCCTTATGAGAATATCTATTTATTCTTTGCTCGAAGGTTTGTGAGCGTGTAGAACTTTTTCGAATTCGGATCTGATTGGCTAGTTAATGTGTGGGATTATATGAAATTTTGTTGTTAGGGTTGAAAATTATACTGTTAGTTAGGGGTTAAGGTAATAAGTTATTTAGTTACTGTATTAGATTATCTCCCGGTTTTAATTGTTTGTTTTCATCTAATGTCAAAGAAGCTTTATCTTGTCATCTATAATAGCTTTTCAAGAGACCCTTCTCTTTTGTGGAAACTAAGAATCATCATATACTTCATATCATAATCTACTGCACTAGGTAAAGCTTGTGACAAAACAAGTAACCGTTGTTCCTTCATATCCTGTCTTTAGCAATTTAGTCTTAATTAATGTTCTGTTTCTCCTTTGAACGCAAAGAGGCCATGGACGATGATGGCCTTCATGGAAACAACAACAACGGTGGAATGCACAATGGCGGAGATGAACAACACCCAATGCATCTGCAGTATGAGCATCAAGGCATGATGGATGACCACGCTGAAGATGATGGGATGAACGGTGGAGGACTTGAGACAGACATTCCTTCTCACCTCGGAAACCCATCTGATCATCGCGGCGAAGTTGTGGACGGTGGTGGCAGTGATAACGGAGACCAGTTGACGTTGTCCTACCAGGGACAAGTTTATGTTTTTGACCATGTCTTGCCTGAGAAGGTGCGACTTTAGATTCTTCTAGTAACTTCTCTTCTTTGATGGTCTAGTGTTTTTATTAAAAGCTCTTCTTACTGGCAGGTTCAAGCTGTGCTTTTGTTACTTGGTGGACGGGAAGTACCATCACAGACGCTTCCGACGGCCGTAGGATCACCTCATCAGAACAATAGGGTACTGCTAATAAAAGACTTGTTTAATTACCATATAGGGGTGGGATATAAATTTTATGCATGAATGAGACAGGGTGTATCTGGTACTCCTCAAAGGTTAAGTGCACCGGAGCGGCAAGCCTCGTTGCTCAGATTCAGGGAGAAAAGAAAAGGGAGGAATTTTGGTCCGACTATGCGCTACCCAGTGAGGAAGGAGGTAGCATTGAGGATGCAGCGTAAGAAAGGTCAGTTCACATCTGCCAAGTCAAGCGTTGAGGATCCTGCATCCACAGGGTCAGATTGGGGATCAGGCCAGAGCTGGGCCTTAGAAGGGTGTGAAACTCAGAAGCCAGAGGCTTTGTAAGTTGTTGAAGTTATTAATAACTTGGTCTACTTAGTTGAGAAATGGTTGTGAACATGGGAAAGCTCATCTCTGACGTTTTTTTTCTTCTTGAAACGGTTGTGAACATGTGAAAGATGTCGGCACTGTGGAACGAGTGAGAATTCAACACCAATGATGAGACGTGGACCTGAAGGGCCAAGGACACTTTGTAATGCATGTGGACTCATGTGGGCAAACAAGGTAATAAGCTAATTACTTTCTTTTCTTTTTTCAGATTGATCACCTCGCTTTATATATAAACCTAACAGTAACATTTGTCTTTGGTAATTTCAGGGGGCTCTTAGAGACTTATCCAGAGCTCCTCCTCCACAAATAACCAGGAGTCAGCCTGCAGATAAGAATGACGTGAGCAACATCAGTTTCTTTTGACTATACATATAACTCTTGTGCTTAAAATGAGTTGATAAGTTTCTTAATAGATGTCGATAACATTGTTGCAGGACCCAAATCTTGAGGCTGATCAAATGATGGTAGTAGTAGCTGATGACATTAGCAACTCAAACTGAGGAAAGCATTGCAAGCAAGAAAAGATGTGAGTTGGGTTTAGGGTTCTTTGGGAACACTCGTAAACTGTCGTTTTTACTTATTTAGGTCACTCATCAAAAGAGAGAAACAGAGAGAAAAAAAGAACGTTTGCTCAGTCTCTCTCTGTATTATTTTTCTTCCTCAAGTAGAAACAGTGAACATTTTTCTTGTATCTTTTAAAGTTTTATTAACGCCACACTAAAGATTTAACTAGTAAAAAAGCCTACTTAGTAGGAGATAATAAAATAGATTAAAATTTGCAGACAATGATTGGTGATGTAGAACAACCCAAGTGTGAGCTTAACGTCGTATCATTAGTTGAGAAACGGTTGTGAACATGGGAAAGCTCATCTTTGCAACTTCACTATCATTTTTTTTGCTTAAAGCAACTTCACTATCATAACCAGGTCATTTATATGTTCTTGGAAAGTTTTCTTAATCATGTATACAAGTGATAAAACGTTGTTTCTTCTCTTCTCTATTTAGATGTGAAGAAGTAATATTCATGATAAAAGTAATAATTAAATGTGAGACCATTTAGATATATCATATCCATGTTATTATGGTGTGAGACGACATGCATGTTCATTCCCGGAAAAATCTCCTTCTTCCTTCATTTTCTTCTCTTCCACATAAAAAGGAGTAAGAAAACAAACAAACTTTCCGCCAATGTTGCAAAGAAACAGACCAAATATAGCAAACAGACCACTCATTTGTGTTCTGTCTCTCTCTTTCTCTGTCTTTTGTTTTAGTTTTTTTTTTGGTTTGTGGGAAACGAATATTAGGTTTCCTCTAAATTAGTTTCTCTTATTTGTTTCTTCTTCTCTGTGATTGACAGAGAGAAATATTAAGAGAGAGATAGTGATTTCGTTTTTTGTTGTTGTTGCCTTTCTCCTTCTTACGAGTTTGGCATTCTCTCTCGCCAAATTAGTAACGAACCACCTTACTTAATCAGAATAGGCCGTTTCTATTTCTTTCTTTTATTTTATTTTGTTTTTGTGGTTTTCTCGAGAAAACTTAGAGGAGGAGGAAGAAGAAGAAGAGGTAAAGAATGAGCGCTTCGTCCAGCAATGGATTGCTCCTCACGTCAATGTCAGGACGACACGACAACATGGAAGCTGGTGGGTCGTCGGCCAAACCAGAAGATGTGCATCCTTCTGATCACCATGAACAGCTTGAACACGATCCTGATGATCCTTTCGACCTTGATAACACCAAGAACGCCTCTGCTGATTCTCTCCGTCGCTGGAGGGTATGTCATATCTCTTCTATTCTCTTTATTGATCATTGCGTCTGTTTTTTCGACATTAACATGGATTTGAAATGGTGAAAAATGTGCAGCAAGCGTCACTTGTATTGAACGCGTCACGTCGGTTTCGATACACTTTGGATCTAAACAAAGAAGAACACTATGAGAATCGGAGGAGGATGATCAGAGCTCATGCTCAAGTCATTAGGGTATATAATATCTATATTCTTCTTTTATTCTCCTCTTGATGAAGCTTTTGGTTGCTTCTTGTTTGTATCTTGATTTCTCACATCGTTAATTGCTTAACTGAATCAGGCAGCATTGCTTTTTAAGTTGGCTGGAGAACAACAAAATGGCATGTCACTCTTTTTTTTTGACATGGATCAAGTTATGTTTTTGTTTTCTTATATAATCAATCTAGCTTTCGGTTTCAGGGTTTGGATCAGCATCATCAACCCCAGCAATTTCACCTGGTAACTTTGACATTGATCTTGAGAAACTTGTGTCAATGACCAGAAACCAAAACATGTCCAGTCTGCAGCAACATGGAGGGGTTAGACTCATATTGCTTTCATTTGTATGCTATAAATGGAAAGATTTCATGATACTAATGACTTTAATTAATGCCATCTTAGGTCAAAGGTGTTGCAGAGAAGTTGAAGTCAAATCTAGAGCAAGGAATCGAGGAGGATGAGAAACAGGTGGCAGATAGGAAGAATGCATTTGGATCTAACACCTATCCAAAGAAGAAGGGGAAGAACTTTTTTGTAAGCATGTGGTTTCTTTTTTATAACCGGTGGTGTTTCCATCAGCTTGTGGATAACTTACACATTCTTAACTTATATGTTGTCCAAAAGATGTTCCTCTGGGAAGCATGGCAGGATTTAACTCTTATCATCTTGATCATAGCAGCTGTAACATCATTGGCACTGGGAATAAAGACAGAGGCATGTTTTTTTCCTCTTATAACAGTTTCCTTCTTAATGATCCAAACTAGGAACTCACTTACTATTATACTTTTGGTTACTACTTCATCAGGGTTTGAAAGAAGGTTGGCTTGATGGTGGAAGCATTGCGTTTGCAGTTTTGCTTGTCATTATTGTTACAGGTATCAACATATTTTTTTTCTGTCTATTGCCTACATTTTGTATTGGTGTATTATAAGATGACTATATCTTTATGCTTTATCCTTTGATCCTTTCAGCTGTTAGTGACTATCGCCAATCTCTTCAATTTCAAAACCTCAACGATGAAAAAAGAAATATACAACTAGAGGTGCTTGCTTCAACATCTTAGATTGTTGGCAAACTATAGGTTTTGAGCTGACAGTTAAATGAAAAAAAATGTTACAGGTCATGAGAGGAGGGAGAACAGTGAAGATTTCAATTTATGATGTTGTTGTTGGAGATGTTATACCTCTTAGAATAGGAGACCAGGTACCTATACTTTTTCAGTCTGTTTCATCTGTAGATTCAAAGTTATACTACAATTTGGCCTTACGTATAGCATTCATCTAGGTCCCTGCGGATGGAGTGCTAATTAGTGGTCATTCTCTTGCCATTGATGAATCTAGCATGACCGGTGAAAGCAAGATTGTGAGTTCATCGTGACTCTTCTTGTTCAGTTTTGTGCTCATCTTCTCTTTCTAGTCTGCTAACACATACCATTGTTGCAGGTTAACAAGGATCAAAAGTCTCCTTTTCTAATGTCTGGTTGTAAAGTAGCTGACGGAGTCGGTAGTATGCTGGTATATTTTTTCAGGCCTTTTGGTCCTGTTCTGACCACATTTTCTGGTATTGATTATTTGTGGTCTTTCAACAGGTTACTGGTGTGGGAATCAACACTGAGTGGGGACTGTTGATGGCAAGTATCTCAGAGGATACTGGTGAGGAAACTCCCTTGCAGGTATATCATCTTGATCACTGTTTTATGGTTTCCATAATCTCTTGGAGAAGTCTAACAATTCCTTTTGGTAATCATATAACAGGTGCGGTTAAATGGTCTTGCAACCTTCATTGGTATAGTGGGGCTTACGGTGGCTGTTGTTGTCCTGGTAGCTCTTCTTGTGAGGTAATCAGATTTACCTTGGTCAATAAAAATTTTGGCTTACAACTTCATGCCATGTTGAGAGCTAAAATCTTCAGTTATTTTTCAGATACTTTACTGGAACTACCCAAGATTCTAATGGAGCAACTCAATTTGTCAAAGGGAAGACTAGTATCAGTGACATTGTAGATGACTGTGTAAAGATATTTACAATCGCCGTAAGTATTCATTCAAACATTTTTGATTATGTTGCTCAACAGATATATCAGTTAACTCTGGCATTTGTTTAGGTTACTATTGTGGTTGTGGCTGTGCCTGAGGGACTTCCCCTAGCAGTTACTCTCACGTAAGTCTTATATCATATAATCCACTCAGAAAATATTAACTACATTGTAGTTCGATACACTTTTCTGACTCCGTGTGTGTAGTTTGGCTTACTCAATGCGTAAGATGATGGCAGACAAAGCTTTGGTAAGAATCAAATATAGGTCTTAATTCTAGCTTTAGTTATTTCTTCTTGATTGTTGTCTGACCGCATTTAATTTACTAACAGGTTAGGAGACTTTCAGCTTGTGAAACCATGGGTTCAGCAACAACAATCTGCAGTGACAAAACTGGAACTTTAACTTTGAATCAGGTTAGTATCTATTGCAACTCAGGATCAATGCAATGGTAGTTTCTTTCTTGACATGTAATCATCAAACCCTTTTATATAGATTGCTAATGTTACCCCCTTTACAAAATTACAGATGACTGTGGTTGAGACATATGCTGGAGGATCAAAGATGGATGTAGCAGACAACCCTTCTGGACTCCACCATAAACTTGTTGCCTTAATAAGTGAGGGTGTGGCACAGAATACTACAGGAAACATTTTTCACCCCAAGGTTGGTATTCTACTCTGAGGTTATCAAATGATGGATGGTTAGTGCTCATGTTTTTTTGACTGTAGGATGGTGGAGAGGTGGAGATCTCTGGATCTCCCACAGAGAAGGCTATTCTGTCTTGGGCGTATAAGGTATCAAATGTTTGCTTCATATTTGACATATTTTTCCTCTGCATGGGAACTATATTTACAAAAGTTATTGTTGCAGTTGGGTATGAAGTTTGATACCATCAGGTCGGAGTCTGCTATCATCCATGCTTTCCCTTTCAACTCAGAGAAAAAACGTGGAGGTGTTGCTGTGCTTCGAGTAATTTCTTGATCATCTATCCAGTTTTAAGATTAGGGAATTAATAAATTGTTGTGAAGCCATTGGCCTAAGTATATTCACTCACTGCAGGGTGATTCTGAAGTTTTTATTCATTGGAAGGGAGCTGCAGAGATAGTTCTGGCTTGCTGTACACAATACATGGACTCAAATGGTACTCTGCAGCCCATTGATAGCCAGAAGGTGAGGTGACTCAAAACTTGTTAATAACAATCTCTCCAAGTTATTATTGGTGCTAGAGATTATATTAGGAGAAGGGGCGTTATCAAAATATTACAATTTTACTTGAATGACACATTATGTTAGCCTAAGAAGACTAAACAATTTGACTATAATTTTCTCTCATCTCAAGTACCAATAACATGCCTGTTTGGGATTTATTCTACAGGATTTTTTCAGACTTGCTATTGATGCAATGGCAAAAAATAGCTTGCGATGTGTTGCAATTGCATGTAGAACACAAGATCTGAGCCAAGTTCCCAAGGAACAGGAGGACTTGGATAAATGGACATTACCAGAAGATGAATTGACTTTGCTTGCTATCGTTGGTATAAAGGATCCTTGTCGTCCTGGTGTCAAAGAAGCAGTGAGAATTTGCACCAGTGCTGGTGTTAAGGTAGGTTTCTAGCCTCTACTAATATTTACAGTAGTTGCAACATCTATGATGGCAATTAGATGCTGCAGTAATATGATGCATGAAACATTTTTTTTATCCAGGTACGTATGGTGACTGGAGACAATCTTCAGACAGCAAAAGCAATTGCTTTGGAGTGTGGTATACTTGCTTCAGACACAGAAGCCGTGGAGCCTACTATCATTGAAGGAAAAGTGTTCCGTGAGCTATCTGAGAAAGAGAGAGAACAAGTAGCCAAAAAAATAACAGTATGGACAGTCAAGGATCATGTGACCTTTTACTGATGATGCTATTTCAAATATTAACTTGGGGGTAAAAATAATGCAGGTGATGGGTAGGTCCTCTCCTAATGACAAGCTTTTACTTGTTCAAGCACTAAGGAAAAATGGAGATGTTGTTGCTGTCACTGGTGATGGTACTAATGATGCTCCTGCACTCCACGAGGTTAGAATCATTGGGATGTGGTACATGCTATATTAGGTTTTTTGTTTCACTTCCAAAACATGACTTATTGCTTTGTATTATAGGCAGACATAGGTCTCTCTATGGGTATCTCAGGAACTGAAGTTGCTAAAGAGAGCTCGGACATCATCATTTTGGATGACAATTTTGCTTCAGTAGTAAAGGTTTGTCTAAGAGCATTTAGCTTATCCTTATACCTCCACAGCTGTTCTGTGTTTTCTTTTGATCTTGCATTTATGTTCACTCTTCTAGGTTGTTCGATGGGGCCGTTCTGTGTATGCAAATATTCAGAAGTTCATACAGTTCCAGCTTACTGTGAATGTTGCAGCTCTTATAATCAATGTTGTAGCAGCAATGTCTTCTGGTGATGTTCCTCTGAAGGCTGTACAGGTTAACTAAATCTTCCCCTGCCTTTCAAGCATGATTCTGGATGGTTAAATATAATGAAGTTCTTTTTATACAGCTGCTTTGGGTCAACCTTATCATGGATACTCTTGGAGCACTAGCACTAGCTACAGAGCCACCAACAGATCATCTTATGCACAGAACCCCTGTTGGAAGAAGGTATAGTAGCATAATAAAATGGATATTGTCTTTGATATATTGTGGTTTCTGTCGAGTGGTCCGTGATGGGTTGTGTCTGGATTTTCAGGGAACCTCTAATAACAAACATCATGTGGAGGAACTTGCTTGTGCAGGTGACCTATTTAGCCAAAACCCATCTTGATATTAATTTATTACAAAAACGTTTTCTAGAAGTGCATATCTCTAAATTTGTAATATGGGGGATGTTTCAGTCATTATACCAAGTGGCTGTCCTCCTAGTTCTCAACTTTGCAGGGTTGGGCATTCTTGGCTTGAGCGGCGACAGCAACCATGCACATGCTGTGGAAGTCAAGAACACTATGATATTCAATGCATTTGTTATGTGTCAAGTAAGCAAAATCATCTCCTCTTTTCATCTCCATGTTCTTTAAATCATATGGATTTGTTTCAATAATGCAAGTCTTGCAGATATTCAACGAGTTCAACGCAAGGAAACCTGATGAAATGAATGTATTCAGTGGTGTATCTAAGAACCCTCTCTTCGTTGCAATCGTCGGGATCACTTTTGTACTTCAGGTAAGATAATAATAACACAAAGCCTCTTTTGTCTCTTACATTGATTGCATCTCGTAGTAAGTAAACTCTTGTGGTTGAAAATGCAGATACTCATTGTGACTTTCCTTGGGGAGTTTGCCCATACCGTTGCACTGAGTTGGCAGCTATGGCTTGCTTCTATTGCAATCGGTCTAGTCAGCTGGCCACTAGCAGTTGTTGGGAAACTGATTCCTGTACCCAGGACTCCGATGAGTGTCTACTTCAAGAAACCGTTCCGTAAATACAGAGCCTCAAGAAATGCATAAACACATTAATTACTAGATAATCTATCTTCCTCATACTGCAACTTCCGAAGCAATAACTTGTGACAGCGGCCTAAACCTCTAACCTTGCTCTCTTTCTTTTACATGGTAATAGTATTTTACAATGTATTTTCATGGTAATTCTTTTGTCACTCTTTCATATTTATTCTTTTTGTATGATGTAAAAGTACAACTGCGAATTGAATTGGATTTGGGGTTGTACTAATGGAAGTTTGGCTCAGTCTTTGGTTTCTTTCTTTCAGAAAGTGTTGTGTTTTACATGGAGGATTATGTGTGTTCATACCAACTAAACATCTTTGCTTTGTCTGTAAAGAACCATGACTTGAAACCTTTCATGAGCTGTTTATATGACATCTGCTAGATTTGGGGAACAATGGACATAGTAAAGAGAACATATTGTCACAATAAAGACCACATGGTTCCTCTTCCTTCCTTGATTACATCTTACAAACAAGTTCTGATCTGTAAATGTGCTTCATACTATAGAGAAAAAAAATATATAATGCAAAGGCTATGATAGCCAACATTATCAAATTGAAAACGTCAATAGTTTTCTTTCCTACACATGGCAAACAAAAATAAACTCACCTGAGAAAAAAAACTTTATATTGAAACAACCTTACATAACAAAACAGACAAGAACAAAAACAAAAAAAATTGCATACACTTGGTGAAAACGGAGAAGGGCCATATGCTTATAGATCACTTTGGAAATGTGAGAAGGTCAGCAAAAGCATGAATAAGCCAAGTGGTTCTTATTTGAGATGTAAGGAGAGATGAAATCTGTAGCAAGGCCAGATGTCTCTGAGATTTCTGCTGGAACTAGCACTTGTGGCTTACCTAGAGCTATCCTTTTCCCAACTACGTTTGCATAGAACAAACCAGATATGGCTGGAACAAACACATCGCTTCTCGAGCTTATGTAGAAGTCAATAACATTTTCATACTCTGAACTCTCTGATTCAAGGTACTTTGATTTCTTACTTGCTGGCATTATTGCATCCTGCATTAAGTTTTATCAAAAGGGTAAGAAACTTTTCCTTGGACTAAAGACTAAAGTATGTTAGATGTACAGACCTTTGTGAAAGTTTTTGGGAAAATATCCTTAAGGATATTGAGGCTACTATCCCATCTTGGCTGAGTGAGATAGATAGTTGTGTCACCTGCAAATCCTAGCTTCCTCAAGAATAAAGCAATCTCTTGGGCATTGTAACATGTCTTGGACCCTACTACACCAGTTGAATGGCAATGTTTCTTCTCAAGTAAGTCGATTCTAAGGTCGACAGCTATGAAACGGCCACCTGATTTCCGGCTATGAGTCCTTAATCTCTCAACCATTGATTCAACTACTGCATTCAGTTCAGGTTGCAACTCCAAGGAACCAAACATTGCTAAACAAGCCACTGGATCGGTTTCGCGGTCTTGTGAGGATTTCCTCAAGTTTACAGAAGGGAAGTATGTGGCCACTCGAATGTTTCCTTTAGATTTGAAGATTGGATCAATGTTCTCCTTAATGTAGTCCTCTGTAACTCTGGTAGGGACTTTCACAATGGCTATGTCCCTTAGAGATACTTCTTCAGGCAATTGTTTAACAACTTTGATAACGTTTTCCAAGCTTTTGATTAGTTTATCAGCATCATAAATGTCTTCGAAGTTCCTGATAATCCCATACATTGATCTTAGAAACAGAATAATGAAACCAAAAGGTTATAAACATAGAAAAACAACTCTAATACCTTTCATCACCAGGTTTGCTTCCTCTTATATCAGGAAGCACTAGTGTTGCTCCAAGATGTTTTGCCACCATTACAGCATCGGTGATCTAAAAAGAAGATCAGAAGATCAGATTTAACCACACAAACAACAAATGGAAGAAGATAACAAACACATCTAGAGAATATAAAACTTTAGAGCTTTTATAAAGTATACCTGAGAGATATGGTACTCAGGACCGTTCGTTAGTGAGAATGTAACATACCCTTTCGATGATACAGCTTCATCTACAACAGTTAGGCCCTTATAAGTCCAATATAGACGATGAAGACAAAAACAAGAAACTGAGAAAGACGAGAGTTTGAGTAAAGACAAACACATACCTGATAGTAATGTTGGCCAGCAAGGATTAACGTCATTGTTATCATCCATCCACGGTCCTTTACTGCCTTCTACAGCTCCTACAAGACTATCTTTCACTGATACTCTAGATCCTTCAAATTCAATATCGTGTGCATCTCCCTGAGCTTTCTCCTGTAAAAGATAATGAAAGAAAACTTAGAGAAGGAACTTGAGTTTAGCTACAGAAGAGAAGGTAGACGTATCAACACAAAAAAAGGTGGAGACACAATACTAACTGGCAATGAAGAAGAGAAGTCCAAGATAACACACTTGAAGCTCAATTAGTATCACACTAGAGCAACAAGAGTTTAAGAAAAGTGTCGGCAGAGAACGATACCTGAAGAGAGTCATAGTAATCTCTATGAAGCATCTGTCCGAGCATCACAAACATGGTAATGGTGAGAATACCAGCAACCACTTGCCTCAAATCTACACCCATTTCTTCTTTCTCTCTTGCTTATGAAACAGAGAAAACAAGAGGATCCTGAAAGATGAGTTAAAATATAGAGAAGGAAGTAAAGAAAGAGAAAGACCAACAAAGAGAGGTGTTGTGTTGTGTTGTGATGTGGGGGCAGGTAGAGACAAGGTATCTTCCTCAAATATGATATCTCAGTTCCCCTTTTGATTACTTTGTAATTAAAGCTTTGGCAGAAAGATCCTTTGAGAGTGTTATTGTCACTGTTCATTGTTTGAAGTTGATGTTTTACGCAACCAATACACAAGAAGCCACCGACAGTTTCGCCGTGGATATTGGTATAGTCTTTAACCGGTGGCTTCTTAAAACCAGTACTAAACCAGTTAGACAAAAACGTTATGACTAATGAACAGTAATAAATCTTTTGTTTTTATTAATCTTTTCCTACATTTTAGAAAATACTGCTAAGGAACTCAGTAATAAATGTTAAATCAAATAAACTAAATAAATAGTTACAAAAATAAAAGTTAAAATTTATTATAGCAAACGTATACAAGTTTAACTCTAAAATTATTGACATAAAGTCTGAAATCACTAGTCACTAATCGTACCAAGAAAAAGACACTAATGATACATATTAATATATGAGATCTCTTAATATATTATATGGTTTCTGTTTTCTCGTTAATGTAAAGTAAGATAAAGATTGTGTAGTGAAAATACTAAGAACCCCTTTTATAGAATTAGAGTAATTATTTAACAAACAAATGAAAAAGCAACGGACTACAAATAGAATTAATTTAAGTATCATTATGAACATATTATTTGTTTGACGTGACTAATTAGTAATTATATCATTCAAAAGCAATTGCAATGATGTATACAGCTTTCGTTACTTGTCCAAAGTGCAAATGCTCAAATATTGTTTAGCTTGGCGTACCACGACACTAATACAACATTGGTTATGTCACAAGGACTATAAATGCTCTTCTCTCGAATACCGGTTTACACAACGAACCAAAAATTAGTGAACATCAGGGTACACAATACACACATGTTGATCAATGATTATAATGCATGAATGACTCTGTGTATTTTGCTTTCCTTGTCTTCTAAGTTTTATTTNGGGGGGGGGGGGGGGGGGGGGGGGTCGCTCCAATGAAACACTTGATTGAATGATCGTTGAATGGTAGCGTAACGGAGTGCGATCAGCACTCCTGAGTATATGCAGAGTCAATAATATCTACGCATTCATATACTACATATGATTTTGGAAACACATCTAAGCAACACAAAATGATAAAGACTATGGCTACTTGTCTACTGAGAAAATGATGAACAAAACCATTAAAAGCTTCCACTTGATGCTTTTGCAGTTTTCCTTTATATGAGTAGCATCTCTAATTTCACTCCATATTTTATTGCAAAATAGAGTAAAATATGGGATGAGGTTAGAAATGTTCTAGAATGGTCTTTTCCTTGTAATCTAAGTTACATTGTGTTTTCTTTGTTTTCTAAGAATGATTATTGTCCTTGGGATATTTGCACCATACTTTCAATTGTTTTGCATTAATCATGACCTTTTCCATATTGAATTTCATTCGTAATCAAAATATCAATATTCATATAAAACCTCAAGACAAAAGAAATAGTCGCAGAACCAAGAGCCGATAAACATAAGCAACTAGAGCCCACACTGGAACGACTTAAACCTACACTAGGATAACACGAGAAAAAAAATCTAAAAAGATACTGGAAACACATAATAAACATCTATGTAGGATCCAAAACATAAAACTTAGCAAACTTTAGAACTACGATAAAGTCAATGATCGGGAATTACTGCTCCTGCCCAGGGCCCGCCACCCGGTAACCTCCATTTCTGTACCCAACCAAATGCCAAACGATAAACTAAGAACCAGAGGCTTCATAACTCGACAAGGGAACCGCTATTCAGTTCACACACCTTAGATACATATACTACTGAAAACCAAAGAAAGAAACTCACTCAAACACTATGAATATGAAGCCTTGCCAACTGAACTTCTCCATAAACACTCATGTTAAAAGAACCAAACCAAACGGCAAACAACCAGTGGAAACCGTATCCCTAGAAGAAATATTGTTAAGTCACACTCACCAAACACTTACTCCCTTGGTGCAAACTGATCAAGTCTCTCAAGCCCAAAGAAGCAAGAGCTGGACAACAAACTTTGATGAACTTTAACCCCAATGAACACAAACCTCTTCGTATGACCCGAGGTAATGGTACCCTTTGATGCTTCCATGACTACAGTGAAGTACTGAACCGCCACAACGCCGTTGCAGAGATGCGAGAAACCAAGCACTGAAACTGAACAACACCACGACCCATAACCTGTAGACCCTAACCAAACTAAGCTGCTGAAAAAAATAAAAAAAGTAGTACTTAATACCAACTAATATTTTTATCTAAAGAAATCAAATTCGCGCTTTTGAAAACCCGGATTAACATCTAGTATATGTCTTAAGACTCTATCCTAAATCTTGTTCATGTATTTAATTTAACCTTTAAATATACAATAATAAAAATTTAAATAAATTTACGAAGATTTAAACATAACATGTGAATCTTAATTGGTTTTTTTTATAAATATTACTTTTAGTTTTAGTTTTATCATTAAAATTCACAAACTAATAATTAAACTATAATTTTTTTAACAAAAAAATTGGTTGGTAGAATAAGCAAGAATAACAATTATCTATCCAAAACAAATTTATACATTTTGTTCTCTTGCATTAATGCAGCTTATAGATATTGTTATTTGTTTGGTGGGATTTTTATCAAAAAAAATGTCTAGTGAGATTGAAAATACACTAACCGGGAAAACATTTGTAAATGATTCTGGTATTTATCGGTACAGTTCCGGTTTATTTTATCTTGTTTGACATGCTACATTCCAATTCCACACAAGAGTCAATTCTCTCTCCCTCTCTCTCTCTATCTCTTTCTCTGAGCAATCGAATCGAGAAGAGATGAAGCTCCAAACCCAATCCTTCGCTCTCAACCTTCTCCCATCTCCGAAATTCCGTAAACCCATCGACAAACGCGAATTCAACTCCACGAATCTCCTCCCATCTCGCCGAATCTCCCTCCGATGCTCCTCCGTCTCCACGGCTTCCTCCGCGCCGCTAACGGCGACCGATCACCATCTCTCCGCCTCGAGCCACAAGCCATTTCCGGCGGAGGTCTCGAGGAGCATCATGGAGCTTTCCTCCGTCGGAACACTCTCCACTCTGACCCACGACGGGTGGCCCCTCGGCGTCGGCGTTCGATTCGCCGTTGACGGAGACGGCACTCCTGTGCTCTGCCTCAGTCGCGCATTGTCTCCTGACAAGAGGTCTGCTCTTCATGTTCAGGTCTCACTCTGATCTCCTACTGTGGAAAAAGTGTGGAAAGTTTGATCCTTTTAGGGTTGTAAGAGTGATTGTGATCCTTTCCTGTTGTTGTTGTTGTGTGGAATCAGTTGGAGCAATGTGGATTGAGGACTCCTCAGTGTACCATACAAGGCAGCATTGCTCGACCTGGAGACGATCATGTTGTAAAGGTATGACCTTTGTGTTGTTGTGTGTATGATCTTTGTCTCTCAATGAGTGTGTAGTTTGTATTCATAGCCTTTAGCAGCGGTTTTTGGAAAACTTTTGGTGATTTGAATGAAGTCATGTTTATTTTCCCCCTTCATGTGTAGTATTAATAGCCTTTAGTAGATGAATGTAGAGAACAGATTGTTTCTCTTGAAATGCTTGGTTGTATTGGTTAGGCATGTGATTTTACTTTTCCCTATGTTTTGTGTAGCGTCTTAGTGCTGCATGGAGGAAAAAGTTTGGTGAAGAAGTTGAGGAAGACAGATTATACGTCGTTGCTGTTGACCGTGTACTTCAGATGGAAGACTTCATGGAGGTAGCAAATCGCTATCTCTTTCTTCTAGTTTCTTGTGACAGTCTACTCCCCTTATATCTCCTCCCATTAAAAAGGAGGAGAAGAAGAAAGTGTTGTTGTGAATCCAAACTCTGATAATAACGTCCTAAAACTTCTCCCAGGATGGAGTTTGGGTGGCGTCAGCAGATTATAAAAATGCAAGTCCTGATCCTCTTCGAGATGTTGCGGAAGACATTGTCAACCAGATTAACGCTAACAACATGGAAGACATTTTCCGTTTCTGCAACGTATACGTTGATCTTGACTTTGTGGTTAGTATACTCTCATGCTATGCAAGTACCACTTGGAGAACGTCCAATCAGATTAGATGTTTATGGTTGGTACTTCAGATTAGTAGGCTTGTGAACTATACTTACTCTGCCTAATGCCAGGTTTCGGAGACAAAGATGATATGGATGGATAGGCTTGGATTCGACCTTCGAGTATGGTCTCCACGAGGTGTGTACGATGTCAGGATTCCTTTTCCAATGGAAGTGACAGATGAAAAAGGAGCCAAATCATCGTTTAATGGAATGTCACAGCTCGCTTGGGAAGTAGAGAAAAGTTATTGCCCTGCGGATTTCAACAAGGTTAAACTACTTAAGCCAGTAGTTGGATCATCACAAAAGGGAGGACAATAGCCTATTAACTCTTTTTTTGTTCACATTCTTTACTAGTGAATGCGGATGGCATTGGCTCTGTTGTATCTCTTGGATTATTATGTTTTCTGAGTAAAAAGTGCTTGTACACACCCTTGAAGTTAGATTTATCATCTATTTTGGTTATTACCTTCGAGCATATGGCTCAGTTTTTCCTTAAATTGTGTTTATTAATCTTGTAAACATAATACGATATAGGCAAATTAGGCCTAGTAACAAAAAAAAACACACACACACACAAATTCAGTTACCCAAAACCACTCTTTCTCCTCATACAAATTTAATTTCCATTTCTTTTATTATTTGGCAAATAAACCATACAAGAATTACAATGGAAATAATGGTTATAAGGGGGATGAAGAGGACACTTTTGTGGTAATCAATACTGTACAAATCTAATTGGTAACTGTATTCTTTGCATGTATAAAAATTCGGTACCCATCTATAGAATTGTCATCCTTATAGTTCTTAAATATTCCTCAAAATTAACATTTGTTATGAAGAGAAAACATAGAGAAAGATATAATATGAACATTAAGCAAATATATTAAAATAGAGTACAACAAAATGCATACACTTGAGAGAGCATATCTCAAAATCAGATACTTCGTATACTATTTTGTATTCACAAAGTTTATCGCAACTTTTACATAGGTTGCGACTAAGGCAATTATTGAGAAGAATACGAACATCCACTTGAGGATACTCTAGTACGTAACCATGCATGATATTTATGTCTTTTCCAAGTAGACATTTAATATGCAGCGTAACGTCGCAATCACTGCACCGATAAACTCCATTATAAAAGTAAACAGAGAGCTATGGAAAGAAGAGAACTTTTGTGAATAACTGTGAAGTTTATTGATCTCAAAAACTTAATCTTTACAATGGTGAGGCTAGCTCTTATTTATACAAACGTTAAGAACAATCTAGAGTGTAGACAGCTGTCTTCTACAGCTCACTCATCCTGATCCTTAAGCGCGTCGTATCTGTTGGTGAGCTGCACCTTAGGAGATAAAGGTTCCGTACGTTTGTTGCTGCGATGTGCTGAAGCTGTGACCGTTGAAGACGTTTGTCTTGTAGCAGGAGATGTTGTGGGCTTGTGATGTGTATGGGCAAGCGTCTTCTTTGACATATGTGTGTGTGAAGGTCCGCTGGGCTTAATACCCCCGCGCAAACTCGAGGTGGGTGGAAGAGCCACACCGAGTTTGAAACGTAGATCACAAAAGCTCCGCTGCGGTAAGGACTTGGTAAAAATGTCTGCTAGTTGATGAACTGCCGGAATGTGTTTAACCACAAGAGTCCCTGCAGCAACCTTCTCTCTTGCGAAGTGATAATGTGTCGCAAAATGTTTGGACTTCTTATGGAGAACCGGATTCGCAGTTAAGAGGACCGCTGACAGATTATTACAGTATATCTCTGCTGGTTCAGTCTGAGGAACACCAACGCTTTTAAGAACAGAGCATATCCATGATAACTCAGCTGCAGTGTCAGACAAGGTTCTGTATTCTGCCTCCGTTGAAGACCTAGAAACAGAGTCTTGCTTTTGAGCCGACCAAGAGATGATGTTTGAGCCAAGAAAGGTGCAGAATCCGCCCGTTGATCTTCTTGTATCTCTGCAACCTGCCCAATCACTGTCACAATAAGCTCGAACTTGTGAGTTTGTATCGGATTCAAGAGAAACTCCCATCTGTATCGTTCCTTTCAGATATCGCAACACTATCTTAAGAAGATGAAAATCTGACACAGTTGGCTTGTGCATTTTTTGACACACTAGATTGACAGCAAACTGCACATCCGGTCTTGTGAGAGTCAGGTACTGAAGCTTCCCAGCTAAGCTTCTGAAGTAACGTGGATTCTCAAAGAGAGTATCTTGATGAGGTGCTCTGTGCAGGTCCAGAGGCAATGGAGTGGGCATTGGAGAGCAATCTAGCATACCCGCAGCTTCAAGAAGATCAGATGCATATTTTTCTTGGTTAAGAAACAAACCAATTGGTGTAAACTGAGCTTGAATCCCTAGAAAATAGCTCAAAGGACCCATATCCTTCATACGAAACTGAGTGTTCAAGGCTTTAAGAAGCTGTTGAATCAACATCTGATTGTTTCCTGTAAGCACCATGTCATCCACATAGAGTAACAGAAAGATGACATCGCTCTCTCGTTGATACACAAACAGAGATGGATCCCATGAGTTGCAGACAAATCCAAACTCAATAAGATAAGAGCTGAATTTATCAAACCATGCTCTAGGTGCCTGCTTCAATCCATAGATTGCTTTGTGAAGCAAACACACATACTCTGGATGATCTTGATCTTCAAAACCTGGTGGCTGTTTCATGTATACTGTCTGTGAGATCACCATGCAAAAATGCATTCTTAACATCAAGTTGTTTGATGTCCCATCGTTCAACTACTGCTAAATGAAGCACCATTCTCACTGTTGCAGTACGAACAACAGGGCTGTAAGTCTCCAAAAAATCGACTCCCTCTTCTTGTTCATTGCCTCTAGCAACCAATCTGGACCGAAGTTTTTCAACTGTTCCATCAGCCTTTAGTTTTGTCTTATGAATCCAACCACATCCAATAGGTACAGCACCCTGTGGGAGTGGGACTAAACTACATGTGCCCGTTTCCTTGCAAGTGTCTATCTCTTCTCTCATTGCCCCATTCCAACCAGGATGCTGTAATGCTTCAGTAATCGTTCGTGGTGGTTGTGGAATGCCTTTTACAGTGATCAAAGCATACCGTGGATTCGGTTTCATGACGCCAGCTTTTGCTCTTGTGGTCATGCCATGACTGTTGATATGTTGTTGATTAACTTCTTGAACCACTTGTTCTTGATGATTTGCAGAAACATTGGAGGAGCTGGAGCTAGAAGCGGCTTCATTATCAACAGGTGAAGCAACAACAAGTGAGTGTGGAACATGATTTGCAGGAGTAATAGCTTCTGCTGCAATAGGAACCACACAGGGAGTTCCAATATCATCTGATAGTTGTTGTGGAACGTCGTCATCTTTGTGTGTAGCTGGAACATGAAACTGTAAATGCCAAGCTGAAGTAAGGGGTATAGTCGGGGAGGGTGCGAGATGTTGATAGATATCTTGATATGGCATTCTCTCCTCATCGAACAGAACATGTCGATTGATGTACACACGACCTGTTGGAGGATGGAAGCAACGATAGCCTTTGTATTTCTCATTATAACCAACAAACACACAGAGCAAAGACTTTGGATCGAACTTGTTGTTTGCATAAGGGCGAAGGTAAGGATAACAAGCACAACCGAAAGCTCGCAATGCTGTGTAGACAGGAGGTTTTCCATTCAGTAACTCATACGGACTCACCATCTTGTCATGAACTGATGTAGGAAGCAGATTACTCAAGAACGCTGAAGTGAAGAACGCTTCAACCCACAAGTTCAGTGGCACATGACTCTGATATAACATCGACAATCCAAGCTCCGTGATGTGACGATGACGTCGTTCTGCTAAGCCATTTTGTTCAGGAGTGTGAGGACATGAGACGAAGTGTCTGATGCCTGCTGAAGTCAGATGATCAGACAGATTCTTGTTGACAAATTCACCACCTCCATCTGACTGAAACACTGATATTTTCTGTTGAAACTGATTTTTGACTTGTAATTGAAAAGCTTTGAACACAGCAAATACTTCAGACTTCATTTTAAGAGGATATAACCAACAAAATCTTGAAAAATTGTCGATAAACACTACTTAATATCTGAAGCCTTGAGTGGATACAACAGGTGCAGGACCCCAAACATCACAGTGTATCCTCTCTAGAGGTTTACTTGAACGAAAATCAGAACTAAGAAATGGCAGTTTACATGTCTTGCCTAGTTGACATGAATCACACAATGACTGAGAAGTCTTATTGAACGAAATGGCTTTTATTGCAGAAAGATGCTTCAAAACTTGATCATTTGGATGTCCTAACCTCCTGTGCCAGACTCTATCACTTGCAGCTTGCTGACGAAACGAGTAGAACGACAGAAACTGAGGAACATCCAGCCGATAAAGACCTTTAATCTTGCTTCCTTGAGTGAGGACCATGTGTGTTGCCTTGTCCTTAACACAGACAGTAGTGGAGTCAAACGTAAATTCACAAGGGAAATCATCGGTAAGCTTTGACACAGACAATAGTGATTTGGTGATATCAGGACAAATGAGAACATCAAACAGTGGAATATTACCTGACTGTGTAGGAATCGAAGCTGAACCAACATGGGTGATAGGCAAAAACTCACCATTACCTATCATCACCTGATCCATTCCACTGTATGTCTGAGCCGTGTCAAGATGAGCAACAGAGTTGGTGACATGATGAGACGAACCACTGTCAGGAAACCATTCAGCGCCAGGAGATGCAGAGTGATTACGAGCTGTTGTCAGAACATTTGCTTCCGGAGGATCATTAACCACAAAGTGAACATCGAAGCGTTTGTAGCATTTGGAAGCAGAATGCCCATATTTCCCGCAGATCTGACACGTAGGACGCTGATTGTCCGAAGAAGAGGACTGTCGCTGAGCACTCTGACCAAATTGTTGAGGAAAGCCACGACCTTGGGTTGTGTAAGATCCGCGGTATCCTCCTTTGTTCTGTCCTCTACCACGACCAGAGTAGCCTCCACGATGTGCATAGAATGCCTGATGAGGTGTGACGTCAGTCTGTTGAGCATACATCTGAAGCTTGTCGCCAAATCCGGTGAGTTTGTGAACGACATCTTCAAAGCAAGGTTCCGGAAAAGCATCCATAGAATGCTCGATAACAGTGGTAACAGATTCATACTCACGACCCAAACCATTCAAAACCCCATAGATCTTTTTTTGTTCAGTAATAGGAGCACCAATCGAGTCGAGTTGATCACAAAGAGACTTGATTTCAGAGAGATACTCAGTCACAGTTTTGGTACCTTTCACTGTGGTCTGGACGCGACGTTGTAGATCTAGCTTTCTGGTTGCTGAAGCTCTGTTGTACTTCTTCCCCAAAGCAAACCAAACTTCTTGAGATGTTTAACAACCGTAGATCGACTTCAACGCATCTTCAGAAAGTGTACCATAGAGCCAAGCGAGGATAAGTTTGTCCTTCTGCATCCATCGCAGAAACTCAGGGTTTGGAGCAGAGACGTCTTCCTCACCAGTACGAACCGTAATCGTCTCAGCGGGACAAGGAGTAGCTCCGGTAACGTAGCCAAGAAGCATCTGGCTTGATAAGAACTGCTCGAACTGAAGCTTCCATAGAAGATAGTTTCCTTCTTTGAGCTTCAACGTTACAACGTGTGTAAGCGTAAGCGAGATGACTGAAACATGATCTGGGTTTCCGTCCATGGCTCTGATACCATAAAAGTAAACAGAGAGCTATGGAAAGAAGAGAACTTTTGTGAATAACTGTGAAGTTTATTGATCTCAAAAACTTAATCTTTACAATGGTGAGGCTAGCTCTTATTTATACAACGTTAAGAACAATCTAGAGTGTAGACAGCTGTCCTCTACAGCTCACTCATCCTAATCCTTAAGCGCGTCGTATCTGTTGGTGAGCTGCACCTTAGGAGATAAAGGTTCCGTACATTTGTTGCTGCGATGTGCTGAAGCTGTGACCGTTGAAGACGTTTGTCTTGTAGCAGGAGATGTTGTGGGCTTGCGTCTTCTTTGACATATGTGTGTGTGAAGGTCCGCTGGGCTTAATACATTATTGGGATCTGCTTCTCTCTCACAAACTTCGCAAAAGTATTGACCACTCATCTCTTCTTCGTAAGAAAAAATGAGAACATGTTCATCATGCTTGTACCTCAACTTATTGGGTAAAGTTGCGCATCCAAAGCACACAACAAAACCACATTCTCCACAGTTTAGACGATGACCTCGAGATTTATGGCAAACCGAACATATTTGTTTAGATCGAGGTTCAAATGTAAGAAACAAGGGATGCTGATGACACCGATGATCCAATGGCTCAGCTATAGAAGCACAACGTATGTCTAACATATAATCACAATCCTCTTCATCACATACGTACGCAAATCCATTGCTTGAACGATGACAAGCTTGACATTCAAACAATGCACAACCTTGATGACCCACTTGTAGACTAAGGGAATGAGGATGCGTCACTTGTTGTTTCTTCCGAGGAAGATGTGCACATTCTTGATGGAGGATGAAATCACATTGCATGCAACTGTAAATAATATCATCACATATAGGGAGTGTGCATGCTTGACAATTATTGTTCTCGTCAAATGCTCTATCAGTCTTCTCATCGAGTCTCATGTGATGATCTTGATGGCTAAAATGTTGTATAATCCATTCACTTATCTCATTATACGAGCTAATATCTTCATAAGGATCTTCTGGTTTGCCCTCAAGTTCTTCTCCGTCCCATACATCTTCTCGTGTTGCACATTTAGAATGAACACCGTAATTGCAACCCTTTACGCAAGAGTATCTTCCATAATTTGTGTCTATCTTCCGGTGATACACTCCACACATCAGCTTTTCAGGAGTCAAAGAAGAATTGAAAGAGATGCGGTGTTCATGACGTGATATTCTTATGATGGATGGAATGTTTAGACACTCTTTATGGACTAAAAAATCACATTGACCACATGAATACATCAAAGAACTATGATCACTCAACCCACAAATGTCACAAATCAGTGATCTTGGCCTATAATTGTATAGAAGTGTATGCTCATGCCTTTTAGGATGGTTTATTTTAAGGAGTGATTCTTTTCTAGAACAATCGCGACACATACTAAAATCGCATCTAGAGCAATTGTAAACCCATTCACTAAAAATTGAACAACATAGACATATCTTACATGGATCTGTGAAAATAAGCCGGATAGTATGCTTAGGATGATATGGGTGCCTTGATATTGGCTTGATACACACTCTGTGGAAACTATGTTGTAGTGCTTGAATATGGCAAGAAGGTTCTTTGTATATGTACATTAGGGGTTCTAGATTATGGAGTATTTGATCCCCGCAAACTGCACACTTGTTGAAGAATTTAGCATATGTTTTGTTGACCTTTCGATGTAAAGGACGTATGTGATCAGTTGAAGATACTAACTCTCCGAATTGTATACAGCGAAACTCATCTTCTACGTTTAGAAATTTTGCATCAGGGCATAAGAAAAGGGGGGTTAAACTTTTTTGCTTTGACATAGGCTGCATGGCTGATGAAATGGTAAAAGATAGATATAAAATTTATGATGGGATAGATGATTTGAAACTGTTGGTATGTCTGCATACTTATAGATATAGGATTTGACAAAAACATACAATGTTGTTTTGTTAGTAATAGATTCTATAACTCCTCACGCAAAGTACTAATGCTATATGTACTTTTATGCGTGTATCTTCACATTTCTAACACATTTTGCAATGTTACTTGTGGAATAGTACTAGAGTTACTGTATTCTTTATTCTTTTCTATACACCCTTTCTTGATAACAAAAAAAGTTAAACTTTATTAAATGGCTAAACAGAAAACTTGCTTGTTGAGCAAACAAAGACATGTTATTTCACTAGTGATATAAACCTCAAATATCATAAAGCTGCTTCGAGTAACCCAAATTTAATATCTTGCCCAAGATGCTGAAGTAGTAATAATAATGATAATAATAATACTAATAATAATAATAATAATCTTTCAAGCCTTTATACAAATTTTTTTTTCTCTCAGGCTCTTTTTTATTATGTTTCCTAATAAAAATTAAGTATAAAAGTAATCTTCACTCTAATCTTTTAGACAACATGTCTGAAAAGTGAAAAGCCAATGTATCACCTTTTTGGTAAGGTATATCAGTATCACCCTGGTGAAGTTGCAAACTAAACTCGACTGTTGGGTTCCTTTTAGATGGAGGAAACCCAATGGGTTTGGTTGATGATAACCAAACTTGGTGATGAGCCATTGGTATTAGTCCATGAGATTAGTATTGAGCCTTGGAGGTGATTAGGGTTAGTGAGACACATATATAAAGTCTCTTAACCTAATTGTTTGCAGGAAGCAGAGTAATCAGCAAACATAATACAAAAAAAGTAAGAAGAGTACTCGAGAAGACTCTTGACACAAAAGAGAGAAAATGAGAGAAGAAGGCAGATTTCGTCTGGGTTTGTCAAGGCAGGTTTGGAGGGTCAAACGGGTCCTGATCGGGCTGATATTTTGTAGGAAGCTTCTTCGGTCAGTGGGTTAAAGGTTCACTGTAGGGATTTGGATTCTAACGGTTGGATCTTCTGTTGTTTGGGTTTTGGTGAAGCTGGTCGTCACAGTTCTTCAGCA